>JAULBM010321707.1:0-23610 GCA_032357055.1 Geukensia granosissima | reverse complement strand
AGGATTGGCCTCACTCTGACCAAGTGGACAGTAATAACCAGCATCACAAAGTCCTAAATTAATATGTATGTACATGTATAACAAACACTGCAACTAACATGTCTACTTGGAAAATTTAACAAATATTGTATTCACCCTTAAAAGCAACAAAGATGCCAAAAAAAAAAAAAAACAATAACAAAAACATGGGTTCTTATCAGAATCAGCAAAATCAGGGATTTCATATGTTTAACTAGTTAAAAATAACCTAAAATGAAAAATTCTAGTTAACCCCCCCTTCAATAAATGTCTTCTATTATGAAATTGCTGTTTTCTCTTCCAAATTGTTTGTTCTTAGATGTAGAACTTGTAAAATATGTAGCTTTAACATTTAGTTTCATTATACCACAGTCAGTGTTGTTTGATACTAAAAAATTCTTTTCTTCCTATTGTGTGTTAGCACACTACTGAATGGTGCTTAAACATTTTAGTAATGTAAGGAGGTAAGGAGGAATTAATGGACATGGACACTTGTTAGAAAGAATACAGTAAAGGAAATCAGTACTAAGAAACCTGTCTGAACACCTTGGCACTGAAAATTTTGTTCAGCTCAGAATAAATGAAATCTGAAAATATGTTGTTTTACACAGGTTTTGGTTTACACATGGTTGATGTTTCACCATATACTATTGTACAACATATTTGTTTTATTACTTGCTTTTGACAAAAAAAAAATACTAAACATACCAATTAGATCTTGATTTTGAATTTACCTTAGCAATTCCATGTATTTTGAATTTCATGTGTTCAATTCAAACAAAAATATGATCTCATATTTCAAAAAAACCAAAATATCATGGGTAATCAAAAAATCAAATTCACCAAATTAGCTGATAATTAACAACATGACAGTTTCAACATACCTTTAGGTGTAGATAGTTCATAGTCATCACAGTACCATCCAGCAGTACAATCAATTGGTGCAGCTGACCCCTCCGGACAGTATGATCCTGGTTGACATTTCCCTCCTGTGTAGTTAAATGTTGGACAGGTACACACATCAATAGAAGTATAGTTTCCTGTAATATAAAAGCCAATGACTATCAAGAATAGAAAATTTAAAATTTGATCAATGCAATGTACTATAATATATCAAATATATACTTAAAACTTTTAAAATAATTTCTAGGTACCAGAAAAGGATAACATATGATAAGCATCAATATTGGTCTTGTGTTCTGTGTAAAGGTGTCCTTCTTGTTACCTATAAGGAAATACCAAGATCATCAATGTCTTTTATTCTGTACTAAGAATTTATCATATGGAGCAATAGTCTTAGTGGACCATATTCATAGGGTAACACTATTTATCTTACACATGCGTTGACTAAAATGATATTTTATTAAGATTTTTATAACATAGAATAACTTCATATTTAATATATAAACTCACCAAGAACAATAGGTTTGTTTTGTGAAGCACCTCCTGTGCAGAACCAGCCTGCACTACAATTACCAGTGGGTGCACTGTTACCCTCATTCTCACAATACATTCCAGCTGTACACAACAGACAGGAGGACACTGACTGCTGAGTAGTCAAAGGGTTGTAGGTACCAGCCATACAAGGATACTGTGAATCATACTGGGTTCCTGCTGGACAATAATGGCCCACTGGGCAAGGGAAACTGAAGGCATCAGTTGTATTTTCTACACAATAGTAACCAGCTGGACATTGGTCACATGACGCTTTTCCTGAAAAATTATCCAAATATTAAAAATTTTCTATTGTGAAACATTGAAATATAAATAAAAAAAATCTCTTATTCTTTTGCAGTTTTCACATACCTAACCTGAATGGAGAAATATGGTTGTCAACATGTTTGACCATACTTGTTTTTAGCCACTGATTGGATAATCAACATAAGCATAATGCAGATTGTTTGAATTATATCATTGTCAATAAGTCTTAATGTTGAACTCATAAAAAATGCTCTTATAAGTTTTAACATGCAGATGCAGTTACTATGTTGATTTCATTATTAATATCAGAACTTTTCCTAACATACCTTGGGGTCTGGGTGGCTGAGTGATCTAGGTAGTTGATGTAAACTTACCTGTAGAGATATTGATCCTATCACCTATACAGCATGAGTTTGTGCCTGGGTTTGTATCATACAAAAACGGGTTGCGTTTAACTCGCCTGGCATGTGATAAGGTTTGTCAGTTACCTGCCCAAGGTTGGTGGTTCTCTGCAGGTACTCTGGCTTCATCTGCCAGTAAAACTGACCGCCATGATATGGGCTGAAATATTGTTGAAAGTGGTGTTAAACCCTAGTCAAACATACCTGTTGTAAGAGCATAAGTTCCAGGAGCACATGGTGTAGGTACTGTGGATCCTTTGGGACAGTAGTGGCCTGTGGGACATTCAGCTCCTGTTCCTTTGTGGGCGACACTGTTTGTAGGTGTGGACGTGTCTACTCCTGATGTACAATAATGTCCTGCTAGACATTCACCATCCACGGCAGGTGAACCAGGTGTTCCACAGAAATCTCCACCTAAAAATTACGTTAAATAAGTCAGAAATTGAAAACAGTGCATTTTCAATTTATTGTTATAATAATATTTTTAAATTTAATCTGTAGGTAGGTTTAATTTTTGTCTTTTCATATTTTTGGTTTTCTCTGGAACATATCCTTGATAACCAAACTGCTTTTGATTTATTCTAATAGCTGCACTTGGAATTTTTGCAAACAATTATTTTTGAAAAATCTTTGAAAAAACATTATATAGAAAAAATCTGGGTAACAAACATATCTTCCCATCAATATTTCTATCTATTTCTTCAACTTTATCAACAATGTTTTTTTTTAAATTATAGAGCAATTTACCTTTTTTTAAATACAATCAAACAAATAATTTTTGAAAAATCTTTGAAAAAAAAACAATATATAGAAAAATCTGGGTGACAAACATATCTTCCAAACAATATTTCTATCTATTTCTTCAACTTTATCGACAATGCGTTTTTTTAGAGCAATTTAACTTTTGTTACAACCTTTTACCTTCCCCAGTACCAACAGCTAAAGCAATTGACCAATCTCACAATCCAGTTGATCAATTTAAATTGAGCTGTTGGATTGTCAAACTGATGAGTTGTTAGTAAAGCAGTGAATTAAAACTTTCTTACCTCAGCATTGTACGAAAGCCTGGAGGGGACTTCTCAATCCTTAATTCTTAAGTCCTAATTCTTAATTCCTAATTCATAATCCTTAATTCCTAATCCTTAATTCCTTATTCTTAATTCTTAATTCTGAATCGACGTCATATTTTACGTATTTACCTGCGTCGCCAAAGGCGAAAGCAGGTACTCCGTCCATTCGCAATACGTAGTACACTACCCCAGAAACGCCTGCTCCGATTTTTCTCAGATTTTAATATGCGGTTGTTGAGGACTGGTTCCCTTTAATTTTTTTAATTTCTGATTTGCCGTTATGGAGTTATGGGAAATACGCATGTTTTTAGTATATTGTTCACTTACTCAAGAACGTCCGATCTGATCTTAATCCTTAATCCTTAATTCTTAATCCTTAATTCCTAATCTTTAATTCTTAATCCTTAATTCCTAATGCTCAATTCTTAATTCCATATTCTTACTTCCCAATTCTTAATCCTTAATTCTTATTCCCTTATTCTTAATTCTTATTTCCTAATTCTTAATTTCTAATTCTTCATTCCTAATTCTTAATTTCCCAATTCTTAATTCCTAATTCTCATTTCCTAATTCTTAATTCTTAATTCAATGTTCTGAATTCATATAAATCCAAATCCTTAATTCTACACTTTGAACACCTTCATTTCTTATCTAAAATTCTAGCTATCTTGGAATATAACCATATAAAGCTTAGAGCTCTCACAGCAAAATTACTACGGTCGGATAACTAAGTTAATATTATACTTATGATATTTGTAGGTGCGAAATTAATCGAGTTTCTTTTCATATATAAGAATAAAGATCAAAATTAAAAACTACTACCAGTCAATACAGTATTTATAAATTTATAAATGCTGAATAACTTTCTGAAGATGGTTGTCTTAAAATGTGTAATAATTTGACACTTGTCGTGCAATAATAATACAACTCTGAAACACACACACTGGTGAGATGTCGTTTCCAACATGTCCAATTATAAAACACTTTCAGCAAGTAATAGTATAACCATAGAGCAATCCCCGGAATGTTCAAAACCATAAAAATGTCAAAGTTAGAAGATAAATACATCCAGGTCAAAGAACTAAGTTCAGGATTAAGAACTTGGAATAAAGAATTAGGAATTAAGGATTAAGAATTAAGAATTAAGAATTCGGAATTAAGAATTAAGAATTAGGAATTTAGAATTAAGAAGTCCCCTCAAGGCTTTCGTAGATAATACTATGTTATTATAAACAAAACCTATCATTTCTATGTTAAAATAAAGTTCATATGATCGTATGATCGTATTATTCTCTCAGAACATTTACCCATGATGATGAGAGTGCTTGTTTATTGTTTCTTACAACTTGCTTTTATTTATTTTTGGCCTTTTGAAAAAAAAAAATCCCCCAAAATAAATATAAATGTATAATATATTCATTTCCATGAGGTATAAAGTTAAAAAAAAATGTAAATTGAAATAACTTTTCTGACCTACTTAAGACTTATTTTTAAATAAAACTTTGGATAATGATTTTCTTTAAATAATGTGCATTTAACGCATTGTATATAGATTGAAACACAAAACTGCTTGAAAATTAATCTTCGTTAGTTTTTAATTACAAAGAAACTTAGGTTGTAGTGCCTTTAAGATATTTGGACCATAGTTAGCAACTTGAATATCACAAAGACCTATTAATGTATTTAACAAAGTTCAGTGTTTTTCGGTAAAAAAAAGAAACTGTCTGAATTATTAAAAAATAATTTAAAAAATTTCACTATCTAGAAAAAATAAATTAATTAACAAAAAGGAAGAGGAACGACTTGGGACAAATTGATGAGAAATAACGAATATTTGATTGCCACCGTTATAATGATACGGATAGCTTAAGAGGCGTAATTCAGAACTTTATACGGTTGCTATATAAATGCTATGATATCCAAAATTAGTTTTTAAAAAACCAATTCGCCTGACAAACTGTTGAAACGATCTTGCAGAATCGTTTCGATCAGTTATTCTAATGACATTAAACATTTTAAATTTTTTGTGCCGATTGATATCCGCATTAATTAACAACAAAATGTTGATATTGATACTCAAAAATCGACTTTGTACCGAAATCTTCTTAATTCTAAGAAAGAGAAAACATCAACAACAACTGATGGATATCATAATGTGCATTTTGTACATTCCTTCATATAATTCAGCAACAAATTTGACAACCAAATCACAATTAAAACTTTTGAGCGAAATGCCAGTATTTGTGGTGATAAAGGATTAAAGACATTTCTATCTGATTTCCAAACTGCACGAGTCAAATTTTGCTAAAGAGACAGAAATAAGGAAGAGGTGTTTATGTATGTCATGTATGTTGTATGTGTGTGTGACATAAGTTTGATTTATTAATAATTTGAAAATATAGAAAAAGGCAATGTGATAGAATTGTCCATGAGACAAAACATCCAAAACGTGTAAATTTCAAACTTCTACTGGATGCCGAAAAGCCTTCAATAATTGACAAAAGTCATCTTATTTCGGCAATCTGTAAAAGGCCCTAATATATGATCATATTCAAATAAATCAACTATTTGCCAAATAAGTGAACAATTAAAATTAAGTAATGCTTAAACATAAAAACAACGACATGCAATGGATAACAGGTATCTGGCCTAGGAAGGCAATAAAGTATGTTACACAGTTAAAAATGTTTGTAAGTAATCAACCTTCCCTAATCTGCGACAGTTGTGTGACCAAACATTAAAACCACCGCTTTTCCTATTTAATTGAGCATACAGTGTATTTATTATCAATACTTTGTAAAAACTGCAAACAGTATTGGGAGCATTAATGTGATATACAGCATTTTGCAAGAAAAATGTACTTATTTGAATATCTGGGAAATGCTTTTTACCACAATTATTTGAACGACGTTGATCTTTTCTCAAATCAACATCAATGTAATTTAGTACGAAAGATTGTGGTACATTTCACATACTATGCTGCAAATAAATTTAAAAAGAGTTTTACAAATATACATGTGTATGTGTATTTTGTTTAAACTTTTGATATGCGTTTGCCTTCTTAAACTTCTAGGGTTTCTTTTTTTTGAAGGTTCTCAGATTTCTGGAAAATATGAAAGTTTTTTCATAAAAATTGCATGCTTATTTTTAAATACAGATGAAAAAACCGGCATCCAACAACTGGTGAAATAATGAAAATTAAAGACATCGATGCGATAATGCTGTTTAAAATACCGGTAATAAAACAATGAGTTGAAATTTTCTCGGATTGACGTTAAACCGGGTTATAAGTAAAGGATTCCACGACAGTTGCCACTCCTGTTTGTAAAGAAGTTTTATTTGTTTTCGTTTTATCTTAAATTTTTTTCGACTTTGTTTCATGATTTTTTTTACTTTGCACCTTCGATCTCTCGCATGGGTATTTAACACCTGACTTTCAATATATGATCTATAACGGAATCTTTCAAACACACTAAACACCAAAACTTTTGATGTGATTATTGCTTGTCTTGTTATTCAGACAAGAAAGATTTTACCAATAGATCATATTTCTGGGCTTATATAGTCATCTGGTATGGTTAAACGGCAATAGCTCATAAATGAATTAAAAGATAAGCTGTTGATTTCATTATTTGTGCATTACCACAAGTTATGTCTATGCACATTCAGAAAGCAGTGAGATTTTTCAAGTGTGAAAGAAAAACATCTGTACCCAGTTTATTTCTAATTGACCTTGCAGCAGAAGATAAAAATACGTAAAGTTAACAAACGGCCGCCCAAACGGAGACGTCGACTTTTTTATAACAGCAATAGTAAACTTAACCTAACTGTAAAAACCTGCATACAAGAATATTTCTGACACATATTGTCCGGCATTTTTTTGTGATAACATTCTTGATCATGTCAAAGATTTTTCATATTCGGAATAGAGGAAATACACAAGATTATACAACAAAAACAAGTGTTATAATATGTGAAATATCAATTGATATCGGTGAGGTTGATTGTTGCTATAAAATAGAATATTTAAAGCAATTTGTTGTGGTTTTCATCAATGTGTTGTCTTTGGCTCCGACCATTTGACTTCAGGGGGAAAGGGCTGGGATTCGCATCTTGGATTGGTTTTTTGTTTTCGAACGCGAGACGGGAGAGTAATATTTTTTAAATGAATTTTATTCACAAAAAAGTATCAATCAATATCTCATTCACAAGAAAGTATCAATCAATATCTCATTCACAAAAAAGTATTAATCAATATCTCAATATATTTTTAAATGGGTGAATTACAAGTCGTTTTTTGTCAGGGTCAAGCTCAGCCAATTTATTTTGTTAGGCAGAATTCAGCACAGGTTTTTTTCTGAATCCCACATCCGTACCATTTCACAAAATCAGATAGTTCTTGCCTTATTGTCAACTCTTTTTTACGTTGTAGAAACATACATCAAGATTTGTTTTATCAAGACAAACATCACCAAATTTTTGAACGGAACATGGCAAATAAATGACAAAATCAATTTCATACTCAGACGTAAAAACCTCTTTAAGTAAGCCACTTACATTTTTACATGACAACTAAAAGGAACAGTTGAAACACAAAGAACTGAAAAACTGGCATTTTGACCACTTCAATTTTAGATGTTGTATCTGAAATGATTAATCTTCGACATTTAAACAACTATTTATATCAAAACTAAAAAAAATGATTACAAATAAGGTATTTGGGTGATACAGTCCTCACATGTGAAACGCATGTGAAAAGACACGCCTGTGACACATGCGTGGCACGCATGTATCACATATGTGTCACATGCGTGAAGCATGCGTGACACGCATGTGAAATATTTATGATATCTGTAGTTACGAATGTGACAGATGTGTGGGAAATCACATATGTGACACATGCGTGTCAAGCATGTTTCAAATGCTGGATTTCACACACATGTGTCACATGCGTGGCATTTTTATCTTAGTACTCAGAAATGCAAGTTGTTTGATCTTTTCGGATTGCAAAATATTGATTACTTTTTTTACTTGTTCTTTTATAGAATTTATTCGTCTTTTCATTGCGTACTGTGTTTCCTTTATCACCGATTTATTTTTTTTATTCACAAGATGCAATTTATTAGAAAAAACCAGGCTGACCTTCAAGTTTCCTCATTCCATTGAGAATATGTTCTTCAAAATGAACGGACCGAACTATGTGAAATAAAGGCAGCTGCAAAACCTGTCTTTTTTCATTATATGATTTTAAAATAAAAACAAATTGTCATGTCAAAGAAAAGGCTGGCAGAAAACAAAGATTTACAACGCGACATGATTTTGCAGTCTTGGCAATGTTTCCTGTATCAACATTTCATTCCTTTATTCTTAACATTCATAACCTTGGAGAAAAAATTAAGGCTGATCTTCAAGTTTCCTCCTGCATTGTATGATTATGTGTTTTTCATGAATAGTCAAAAATATTGTTAAATAAAAGCTGCTGCAAAAATACCTTATTTTCATATAAAATTACTGTTAAGCAAGAAAAAGATGGCAGAAAACTAAGATTTACAACACGACATATGATTTTATTTTTCACTTCATGTTTGACAAAATTTTACCTACATATGCATATTAACTGTTTTCCTTTTTGGTAATAAATTACTCTAGAAACTCAGCAACAAACTGTATTATTATTGACAAATAAATATATAATAAATGTGTTAATATAATGTTTTGTATGTTTGCCAAAGGCAAAAAGCTTACTACACTCTATTCTTTTTTGGGAACATCTTATAGACCACTTGTACTTTTATGACTTCAGAAATACACACTTGGTCAAAAATATCGAATCTTGACATTTTGTGAGTCAAAAATTCAAATTTGGACACTTTTATGCAAAAACTAACAGCCAGAATGCTTTTACGTCAAGCTACAAAAGTCTCCGATTTATGAAGGAATATGATTTATATGCATGCAAGTTCCATAAATATTAAAAATCAAAATTTAAATACCTTTGTTTTACACAAAGCATATTTTTCAAAGTTATCTATCCCATTTAGATACAAAATATTTGATATAAGTGCAAAATCCAAAAGCTGTGGCAAAACATTAAATATAAAAATAGGAGATGTGGCATGATTGTCCATGAGACAGCCACAAAACATTAAGTTGAAATAATAAATTGATTTTGAAGTGTCGTATTCAGAAATCTATTTATAGTTATGACTAGACATCGAGTGCAATTAATGTTGGTGCAAGAGCTACTTGCTGTCTCTTTATTAGGTTCAGCTGCCCAATTTTAGTGTCTTAAGTGGAATTAGCGGCTTCCTTTGCTTTGGAAGCAAATTCTTTATTCCCTTTTGAACGACTTGTCAATTATTTAAGACATACCACAGCAGGTTTTGAACTCATGAGCTGGTAAACTGACAAGGTATGCTCCATCATGGTCAAGGCACGTTACCGTTGTGTTTAATTTCTTTACTGATTTTAGCCATAACTGGAACGGTTGAATACAATCACAATACAAATCTAAAAAACTGCGGACGTAAAACAAATGAATAAATTTAAAATGAAAGATTGTTAATGAAAAACAATCTGCTCCAACTCCTCTAATCACACAGCATTGGGGCTAATAACAAAGTAGACTGTTGCAAGGTCAAAATAATATGTCTAGGTAAGGTGGTATGTCTTTATTCTGTTTTCCCTATGAGTTAGCGCGTTAAACATATGGCTCCATGTGTAGGTCCAGTACAAAACATGGTTTATTCATTATCACTCCTTTATATGCAAGAGAATGCAAATTTAAATGCATACAGTGAATATTTCACCATTAATGCTTGTGAAAAATTTTCCAAATTTTTAATCAATGCAAATTAAAAACATTTTTTTTACAGAAACTGTGGTTGGCGAAACATTTACGAGTCGATCATTTCTATATGCGAATATAAAGGCCAAAATACAGCTTAAACAACGTTGCATAGATATGGATATGCCAAATGTACAATTGAAGGAGTAACCTATCATCACTTTTATTAGAACCAAAACACAGGAAAACAGAGATTCCCACAGTAACATGAAGCACCTATTTCCAATCAAAATGGATTGCGGGAAGGACATATACCATGCGCAATATAAGGAATAAAGCTGTCTGCATTATTTCAGTGGTTTAGAATAAAAGTTATTCATAAATATTTTTGTAAACGATTACGTGGTAAAATTCATACCAGACAAGCCTGAAAAACCGGTCTTGTAAATATCCCCGAGGCTATGTTGTTCAATAACGGATGCATCAACTCATTGGTTTTTAAATACAATCTAGCACATTTACATTCAAAGGGATAAAGACAACTACGTTATTTTTAACCTTCATTTTTAACAAGTTTGTAAGATTTCCTAATGATTATTGGTGTTTTTGTTCTATCGGCGATTGTTTTGAACATTAATTTTTTGTATTGAATTCAGGTTGTGATATATAATTGTTTGTTTCATTTGCTATGGTGTTTTTTTGTGCATTTAAATCTTAAATCAAACATTTCATGATGTGTTTTTTTGTAATTAAATTCATCATGCCATATAAAATTATTCTCTTTGGTGCAATTCTACTTTGTTGCGCTATTTCTTGACACACGTTTGTCTTTCTCTTCAAAAGAATGCTTCTTGAAATGTTTGATTTTATTCCACCAGAATCGCCTAATAATTCTTTACGGGATGATCAAATAAACCAATGAATATGTCTGCAGATAGCCTTTGTAAATTCAATCCGCAGACATTTGCCTGATGCCTTAATTTCTCTGTGAGAACAATAAAAGCAATTTTCTGAATAGCTAACCGAGATGGACCCAATCATTTAAGAAAATATCGTATATTGGTTTATGAGAAACATTATATGGGATTGAATGACTATATGTTTTTGTACTAAGATCCATGATTTGAAAGCTGAAAGTGATGAGGTTTCTTATTTTTACAAAATAATTGAACATACCTTGCTTTATTTCTTTTGCCTGCATCCAAGCATATTAGAGGAACCGATACAAGGTTTTTTTTCTAATTTAATGTACCGACATAATACACAATTAAATTTAACTGTAACTTATAAGCCAAAGTTCGTAGCATGTCGTAAATATATTGCATGGTTACCTTTTTGTATTTTGTATAATTTGTGACACAACCCTGACTACAATATACAAACTTTTAAACTCAATTTTGAAAAGCCAATCTTGAATCAAACTGAAGGTTTATAAATAATGTATGGTGTTTGTTGTAAACATCTTAGCTAATGTGATATGCACAAAATTCAACATAAATATATTTTGCAATTCTAAATATCTTGACACTAAAAAGCTGTTTGATTTTAAGCCTATGAAAAGGTTTTGAAAAGCAGTTATTTGAAAAATTGAACAAATATATGATATTAAAATCGTTTCAAGTCTTAACTCGATCATTTCTCATATCTAAACAACTAAACATCGATTAATGTTTGACAGTTTATATACATTCATGTTTAAGACCAATTATCTTTGTTTTGGAAGTGTCAGAAATATTGTATATTAAAAAGAAAAGCAAGACAATAATGTTGAAGTGTATATTTGCAAAAACTGGAGGGATTCGCCATAATTCATAGATAACAGAAATGTGAAATTTTGACTATGAAATGTCAAAAAAACTTTTTGTCATCAATTACAACACAAGTTTGAACTGCGTATTATGCTGGTAGATAACACAATGTATCATAAAATACCAATTTAATTTAATGCACGGTATAGCCGTTTCCTAGATTGACAACTCATTAGCAATGCTCGAGGTCAAAATGTTGGAAATCAGGTTGAAAATGCAATTAATCAAATCAGTCTTAGCAGGAGTCCAAATTTGCATCAGAAGAAAGTGCCTTCGAAATATGTGGTAGTTTTTACAGATTTTGAACGTAAAATTTAAAGGTATTTCTGTTACATTGCGTAATGAATTCTGCCAAATAAAAATTATGTCTACTGGGCTGCGAATGCCCTCGGCGACTAATCTCCTTAATTGAATGGTTATTTCGGGTTCGGACACTATACTAGCTGAGTACATCTGATGTTCTGCAAGTATTAGACCAAACCTATAGTTTGCAATTATGTTTTATCCTTCAATCTCAACAACATGTTTTTATTTAGTTGCGATGCATGTGAAGATAAAAAAAAGACTGTAGCATCCAAACAAGAGACTGATTATCAAAATGTACAGAATTAAGGTATAAATCTTATTTTTTTAAAATTCAATATTGAGTCTGCCATATCAGGTAGTTTCGTAAACCAGTTGTTGCTAATCCGCATGCCAGTGATATTTTATCACATTTATGGGAATTGCGCGAAAAGCAAAAGGATGGACATTTTATGCAAAGAACTTTTGTACAATCTGATTTTATGACCAAATGTAATTCAGTTACTATTACACTTACAGATATCTCCCCTGCATTTTTCATGTAAGGGGCTTGTGTGCCAGAGTGGTCTAGGTAGTTGATTTAAACTACCATGTACAGTTCTCGCTCGACGTTGTACCATACAAAAACTCGCATCGCACGTGATAAGGTTTTTTGGTTACCTGGCCAAAGTCGATGGTTCTCTCCTGGTACTTCAGCTTCTCCACCAGATATACTTACCGCCGCGATAATACTGAAATATTGTTGAAAGTAGCGTTTAACACCAATCAAACAAATAAACATGTTGTCATGTCAAATGGTATCTTTTCTTTTAATTAACGACATTCATTTAACTTCTAAAATTTTGTAATATTGTGATTAATGTATTTTTGTAATGTTCATTATCATCAATATAATTGACATTTTCATCTTAATACCTGAAATATGTATTGCATTGCTGTGAAATACAGGCTTAAAGATGCCATATGGATAGTCTACACGGTTAATTGCAATATTTTGGAAATTGTAAATATTTTAAGTGAATATATATCTCTCAATAAGAATATGGCATAAAATTTTGCTTGTTTTCTTTATAGTAGCCACCACGAAGAAAGATGGAATGTATGCAAATATCTGCAGCTTATATTGTACATGTTTTACAAACTTATGATATTGAATATAATGTTATAGCTTTACTTTTAATTAAATTAAAATACAATAACATCAAAACATCATTTTTGGTGATGCATTAATATCGCTTCCAAATCTACGTCTGTAAATAAACGATGGACTAGAATTTATGTATTATTATTATTGTAAACATTAAGATAAATTAGTCTTACTGCCTTTACCATGCTTCATTTATACATTAAAACTAATTTTGGTCAATAGTTTGCAAATTTTTGTCCTACATGCTGACCATACATTTTGGTTTTGTCATTTTTACGATGCGTTGTTTCGTTTCGCTATTACACATATGAGCTAAATGCAGCTAGAAGTGTTTAACTAATGTCTTATCTGAAGAGAAGCAAGTAAGTTACTTGAATTCTTAAAGAGATATGAGCCTGCCCTCTCGATCTACCATAATGTACGTTAGATATACTCAAGTTTTAGTTTTCAGTGTAGTGTTGTGCGTACTATCTTTTCTTCCGTTTTCTTTTTGTTGACAAAGGTCTTGTTTGTCTTTTGATTTAAAAATTTCTGTCTGCCCCTTTAGTATTTTCGAATTCTTTATACATAAATTGATTTCCCCAATGTTTGGGACAGAGGTTTCCCGAAGAAGTTAAATGATTTTCATGAAGAAAACGTGTTAGATATTTTTAACAAGTTAAATCATTGATTGGTTGTTCTTCTTATAAACATTCATTTAAAATTATAAAACACTTAGATTTTGAAACGTCCAGGGAAAAACTTAATTATTTGAACTATTTTATTAACTTACCATACCGTATATCAGTGTACAGCGAATTCAATACGAACACACCAAAATGGCAGACACAAAACGTTAAATCAGAAGGCAGACAAATAATGTGTAACAGGATATGAACAAAACAATCAGTATATAAACGTCAGAATTTAATACAACAATATACTTACAATGTTTTACTTAAATCTTTGTTTGGAATATATTAATATAGCATATCTCCTTTCCTCTCATTCTCTAGTAATGCATGAAAAATATATTTTAGGGCTACAAGATTCTTTTATATTTTCTCCAAATTACAACTGAACTAATTCATAACTAACTTTGTTTTTCAATTAATACTTATTTTATGAAAAAATGTTAGGTTTCAGCTAGATCTGCATACTTCTGAGAATTTATTGATTTTTATGTCCCAATATGATACAATAATACTGCAATGGAAAGTAATCAATAGGTAAAAATCGTTTCTGTTAAAAACAATACACAAAATGTCAAAAATACTGCAGGTAAGAAAGAAAGTATTGTTTATTTTCGTCCATGTTTTACTTGTGAATATATTTAAAGAATAATTTTAAACTGTAATTAGTTTAATGTTAAATTATCCCAGTGATATGTTGTCAAGGAGTTCTTGGATCCCAATCCTTGGTTTTTTGTTGTTGTTTGTTTTATCCTTTAGTTTTTTCACATTTGTCTTGTCTTCTTGAACTATGTATGATCTTCCACATGTGTATAAAACACGGGACTCAAATTACAATTCCTTTTGGCTGTATTACTGAATAACAGCCACTGAATTATTTAAGCCCACCACATGCCTCAAGTGCCTGTCCTGACTCGGGAATTGTGTTCAAAGTTTCGTCGTTGTCTTGAGTGTTTTGTTGCTTGAACTTTTTTTGAAAATACTCAGAATATAGCAGTATAATTTTTCGTTAACAGCTTTTTATTTGGGTAGATTTAAATTTTCACAAGGAGTGGAGGAGACCAAAAATTTGTTACATTACATTGTTTATTCTCGAGTTGGTGAGCAGTCTCTCTGACATCAGTGGACAATTACCCGAACTGGTTTTCCGTTTCATTTATCCGAACAAAACCTTATTCATTCCACCGATTAAAACACCTGAAAAAATGCAGATAACAAGAAGATGAAAACTTACGTAAGAAAGAATTAAAGGACCGAACAGGAACTTGGCGCCAATGTGTGTTCCATTTTACTGACAAGCCAGCTTTTAAAAGCCTAACGGTTGGTAAATACTTCCGGTATCTTATCATTGACATTAACTGACATTGACAGTATGTTTGAGAGCCCGATAAGTGTTTAATTTCTTCAAATCATCGACATTCAACATGTTCAATACAATTTTGATTTAACATCGATTTTTGATTTAAAATAGCATGAGGCTTAAAGTCCGTGTATGGATAGATCGTGTTAAAACATTCGTAGTTAATTTCATGGCATAACAATAAAACACAGGTTTGAAAATGATGGTCCAATATTAATTTTTGTGAGAAACATTTGCTTATAAGATCTTGATAACGCCTTAAAATTTTTTGCAATCATTTAAAAGTTCCCTGTAACATTGTTAACTGAAGGTTGCCTTAATAAAAATCTATAACAGTAGGTCATATTCTCGCAAACTCAACTGTTTGAATATTCATATGTAATGCTGCATAAATTTGTTAAAGTAAAATATGTACTTGATGAAAAGCACAGCTAAGGACTTTCATAGTTTATTTTGCATATTATTGTGTTGTTATTATCACTTTTATTCTCTAGAAATATTGAAGATTTTCAGTTCTGTAATTTTTTTTATTTAGTTTTTTTGACATTTCAGTACTCAAAATTTAAAAGTAACGCATCCATTACAAACCCAATCTTACAAAACGCATATAAAAATGTGTTTTGAACATCTATTAAGACCAATTAATAAAGTTTTTTGGTCAAGACAACTAATGAGTGGTTGCTCCTACATGTGCATATACCATATCTAAATTTTCCATTTTTATTTACCATTGGTAATTTTGCATTTTATTATTGTTATCATCGTTATGGACAAAACCTAGCTATCCTCTGCTATATGAGGCATGGCAAAAATCAAAAATGGGCAAGACATTATTACATTATTGAATTTGACCACATTATTGATACTTCTCCATTTTGTCTGTGTTAACTTAGGTCTCTTAACATTAAAGAGATTTTTTTCAAAGTAGCAGATCTTTATTCTAAATTTAGTTTGAACTCATAATCCTGTGCATATTTTTATGTCCATGTTCTTGTTCCAAACCTTGTGAACTCCTCAGTTGTGTTAAGGTCAGCGTTCTTGCCACTATGCTGAAGACCGTGATATCAATCCCTGGCCCGATCGAACTAAATACATTAAATTTAAGGCTTCTCAAATAACATGCAGCATTTGGGATTTGGAGCAAAGACAATTAGGCCCAGAGTCAGAACAATATATCTGCGAAGAGTGGCAATTTTTTTCATGTGGACAGTTGCTTTCCTGAGCTAGCACGTTAACGTATAAAAAAGAAGATGTGCCATGATTGTCCATGAGGCAATCATCCACCAAATGATAGTCGAATCTTAACTTATATCGATCCCATATATGTAACGGCCTTCAACAATGAACAGAGACCACACCATCACGAAAGCTTTAAAAGGCCCAGAAATACAGAATGTGAAACTATTCATAAAACACGACAATAGACCTAATCTGTTGACTATAATTGTGAACAAATAAGTCACAGTGTCGGCCTAATATAAGGCAGGATTCATCATTGATTAATATTCAATTGTCCTGAAAGAGAATGTGGGGTAAATGTCAGAGAGACTGCATTCCATACACGAGAAAAACAGAGTAATTTTCAAATCTAGAGGTATCCATAAGGTCTTCAATAATTCCAGTGTAGAATACCCATACGAGAGATCAAAAGTGCATATTCCAAAGAGACAAGACAAATTTAAAACAAACTAAAAGAAAGATAAAAAGGGAGGGTGGAATACCAATCCTTTTGAAAAGCTCTAAATAGCTCAAAATAAAAACATCGAGTAATTCTGCTCTTACCTGAATAATATCAAAAATGAACATGCAACAAAATGTCAAACACAACAAACATATTGCCAAAAAATTCCTGACTTGGAACATGCACATGAGACGTGTGGTGAGATTGAAATACAGCGTAGTTAGTTGGGTACCCAAACTTTCCAAAACAGGTGGCCTAAAGAAAAAAAATGACATCAGCAACAGACAAACGAATTTATGTGCATTTCAAAGAGTTATTTCTAATCAGTAGCACGAGAAAAAAATATAGGAAGTTCGAGAAAAAAGTATGACCTCTACTGGTGGAGAATAAGTTGCTTACCCTTCCGAAACACCTGAACTCACCTTGGTTTTTGTAGGGTTTGTGTTACTTCATCGTTAATTTTAGTGTAGTGTTGTGTGGTCTATATTTGCCTTACGTTTAATTTTGATTTTGTTGGCCATGGTCTTTTCTGTCTTTCGACTTAACCATTTCTGTCTGCCCCTTTGGTATCTTCGAATTCCATTTATCCTTTCAATGTTGGTCGTTAATGGCAAATGTTCTTTATTATCTGGTCTTCATTCTCTCATTTATGGTATTAAAAGACACACGAGACCGATATCGTTTTACAATTACTCTGCTAAAACGATTCAAATGTAGATTGCACATAAATGTCAAGGATTCGGAATAAACTATGACATTTAATTAAAAAACGGGCAACTCCATGAAATAATTTGTTGCTACAATTTGAAATCTTTACTTGTTCATAGTCCTTAAATAGTTTAAGTTTCAGTGTCTTCTCACAACCATTCATATCAGGATAAAAACAAATTTTTATGAAATGATACATTAGATTTCTAAGACAAAAAATTTGGGGTTCGGTAAGTCGTCAACATATGCGTGAAACATTTTTTTACTTTCTATCCAGGCTTCAAATTCATAAAACACCTAAAATTGAGATTTTTCTCAAATATTAATTGATCAGTTTTTGAGCTAAGGAGAAATTGGAGGTAATTTTCTAATAGAGATGTTTATGAAGCTGAAGGCTGTTCTGTTCAAGGCTTTAGTATTCAGATTTGTCCAAAAGTAAGGCATTATCAGTACTAAGACGGCGTGAATAATATATAGGGTAATTGTCAGAGAGACTACACTCAAACCACAAGAAACACAGAGGCAATTCTTAGGAGCGTCACAGTTAACCAATAAAAGTACAAGAACCAGTTCACGAGACGTTGTGAACAATGACAATGCCACTGCTGGTTGACTTAGGTCGACATTAGTAATTACCAGGCCAGTTGTCAGACATGTATAACATGCACTTTATCACGAAACAACATAGATAAACATTGTTATCATCCTTCCTCATCGCTATATCGACCTGTTGAACAGTTCAGTAAAAGTCGTATCGTAGCGAGCGCGTGCTAATGAACTTGACCCGAATGTATCAGCGTTTGACCCGAATATATCAATCGATTCTCCCAAAGTTTAAAGCATTTTTGACAGCATGCTTTATTATATTGACATTTTTCAATAAAGTTTTTAATGATCTTTTATTTAACAAAAGACTTGTTTCTTGTAAAAGTCGAGGAATACAGTCATGAAAAGTTCTCTTGAAAATTACGTCTTTTCGACTTTCTGATATATCCTGGTGGGACTATTTTTTAAATTCCTAGGACAATTATGCAAAAAAAAAACGTTTAAACAGCACAACCAACATAAAGAAATGCAACCTACCTATATTTTATGAAATTTTATTGCAAACTGAAGCGGTACCCAAGTAATCCTACGTTTCTTCCGCCCAGCTGGCGTTGTTGACGCAAATGACGTGGATGATTTATCTGTGACGTCTTGGGTTGCTATTTCGCGGATTTTTTGTTTGATGACAAACATTTCTTTTCTATCTCTATTAAACGTAGTGTATTTGACTAAAAGACCTTTTTGATGCATACACGATTATACTTTAATAATAAAAAACAAAATCTTGGTACTGTGTATTCGTAAATACTAATTTAGAATAGACTATTTTACTGCGTATTATTGACCAAAAGGAGTATCTGCGGATAAATATCAAGACATGCACATTATTTCCCGCACATAGTTAGGAGAATTAGAATAAAAGCTTGATAATTGACATTTTATAAAAACTGAACGATGATAAATTAGTTATTGGAAGTTTGAACGCTGAGATATTTTAAAAGATCATCCCGCTCGCCAGAATATGAATCTTTGCCTCGTTCGCTACGCTCACTCGCCGCAATGATTCATATTCTGGCTCACAGGATGCTATTTTACAATATCTAGCTGTCAAAATCCCGATTACATATGTATATTGGTTTTATATTAATATCAAAATTAAGGTTAACGAACGACCACTAAAGCAGAAGAAGTGTTCTTGACTCTCCCGCGTAGTTTTCATCGGTTTATTTATAAGCTGCAACATTCCTTTTGTTTTAAAACACCCGCGCAGTGCCCATTGTTCAATTCTGTATTAGTCAATTCAGGGTAAAGGGGTAGTTTTATCAGTTCACAACCCATGATTTTATTTCATTTATCAAATACATAAATCTATTTTGGTTATTTATTGCACGATACGAAGTTACAGAGGTTACATATTAAATGATTTATGGGAAAAGAAAAATTGGAAATATTTTATAAGTCTGAATAACGTAGCCAACTACTCTATTGATGTACAAGAATTTTTTGTATTGATTTTCGGGAAAGGTTACATTAATATGAAACCAAAACTTCATGATGACAATGTACATGCAATACTTGCGTTTCAAATATTTTGATTGCAATTAAAAGATGTCAAAGTAGATCCGCACTAAGTGTTAATGTTAGATTTTTAGAAACTTTTTTCCAAAGGGAAGTCCGTATAATACCGTTAACAATCAACAACATTAGCAAAAAAGAAACGATTCCGAAATTTGAAAATACTTTAAACGTTTGGAAAGCTCCAATATTTATTTAAGACAAATTCTAAACATCACTTAAGTGAACAATTTTTTAAAAGTATATCACTTGTTTTGCAAAAATGTTGAACTCATTTGTTTAAGGTAAAAATATTTTATACAGTTATATGTCTGCTGGAAAAATCCGAACTTAGAAAATTGATGCGACTTTTGGATTATATTCTAAACTTCAAAATTCTTAGTGTCTAAATTTAGATGTTTCCTTTGAAACATTTTAAGAGTTTTAAGGCTATGTATGTTTTAATATGAAAGAACTTCCTAAGAAAAGCAGATCATTGATTAATTCACCTTCTCCCAAAACATCTGCTAAACAAAAACAGACGACGTCATCAAATAACGCCTAATTTAGAAAAATATATTTTTGAATGAATTATGTTTCTGAATCTTAAATCAGGACTTGATATCATACTTTTATATTCATCTCGATTAAGACATGAGAGGAGGGTTTCACGCAAAACCTGATAACAATCGTGATGAGTTTAAGTTTCCAATAGTCATTGGCTGATAAAATCCAGTTGTCTTGGTGTATGGCGTATACATCTCTAAGCTCATTCGATTTTCAAGAGCGTGTGTCCATTAAAATGAATTTCTATACAGAGCTGGGCTGTTGACACAGAAACTCCCCAAACAGGGATATGTTGCTCCTCTATTGAAGACATCACTGCAGACAGTTTACGTTTCACACCACAAATTGGAAATTAATCAATATTGAACTTGGTAATGAAATTCCTGTTTTCAGTAAAAATTGAATGTTTAAGCAAGTTTCTGTTAAAATAAATAAGTTTAATTAGGCTTTTTATAAGTCCCATTTGTAAGGGTTTTTCAACGCTAACTTCATAGCTTATGTAGTTTATGAAATTTATCTGTGGTGAAATTTTTGTGGTAATCCCTTATCTCTTTTAGGAGTTAATGTCCTTTTTAAACGTTTTTTTAGCTTATTTTAAAGTTATAGTTAAAGATATTCTCCTCTGTAACTACTAATTGGATTAAGATGAAAAATTGAATAATTGTTCCTTACGGTATTCCACACAAAGTGTACGCTTCGATTTTTGATCGGTTGAAAAACATGGCTGTCGTTACTAAAATTAGAATTCTGACAGGGTTAACGAGTTCAACATCATGAAATATATCTCTTGTAAAATTTTCAAGGAAATTCCTTAACCCTTGTTGGAGTTACTCCTTTTTTATATGATTTTGCTAATTTTGAAATTATACTTTAAAAAAGTCTTCTCCTTTGAAACCACTGATTGGATTAAGATTAAACTTTCCTTAGAGTATTCTGCATAAAGTTTTTTTTTGATTTTTGATCGATTGAAAAACATGGCTGTCGTTACAAATAATAGAACTTAACCCTTTTCTGGACATTTAGCTAATTTTGAAGATACAGTTTTGATTACAAGCTTCTAGGAGCCTCTAGTTTGTAATAACATTTCTACTTCCTGTCTCTATTTATTTAAATAAGCATCTGCACAATCGTATGTTTTCTTTGGCTTCTAATGATATTTAAACATTAAATCCTATTGGACATGTTTTTATTGACACCGTAGTAAAGACAAACTTGGTTTCCTTATCGGTTGCTTTTGGGTTTTCAACTTCCACACAGCAACTACTAGTACTCTTTCGAGATCGATACTACTTTATATCATGTATTAGTTTGAATTGTATTTGTTCTTGGTTTTCAGTATCGATCTCAAGTCTTAAATCTATACGCTTGGAAAAAACTTAAGGGCCACCTATTTTTTGATATTTTTTAAAATGTTTTTCATTTTATTCCTACAGAAAAACTAAAAGGATAGTATACCAATAACTTTGTGGATTTAAGATACACGAATGAATTACAGAAAAGTAACTTTTTGCAATTTTGTATATACGCTTGAGCTTTTGAATTGTTGACTTTTCTTACAACATCCAAAAAGTAAAATAAAAATTATGAAAAAAAGTTCGCCGAAAAAACTTATTCACAAAATATCATTGTTCAATCGTTTTATTACAATCTGGATTCGTTGTTTTCTTAAAAAGAATTAAATTATCTCCATATCTTGAAAAACCAAAAACCCTTTATTTTTAAGGGAAACGACTGTGACAGCTAACACACCTGTTTTTTTTTTGTCTTCTTTGCTAATTTTTTTTTTATAAAATAAATATTTTGAGAGTGAATGTGCATTAGAGTTGAAAAAAAAATTATTAATAGATTTTTACATTCCGAAAATTAATCCAAAAATCAGTTGGCCCTTAATTTTTGACCAAGTGTATATTTCAACTTATTTTTATCGTGTGTTTTCATTGCTGTTTTTTTCGCTCCACTTTCCCAGTTTAGTGGGAGGTTGAGCGCCCACAAACTGATTTGCAATCGCCAAGTATTTAATGTGCTTAATGTGTTTGTAAACTTTTTCACTTTATGAACATTAAGTTTGCTGTGGTATTTTTCATAAAAGGAACTTCAGATCAAAATAAAAATAGGAGATGTGTAATGATTGTCCATGAAACGGTCATCCACCAAATGACCGCCGAATATAAACTTCTACAGGTCTCATTACGGCCTTCAATAATGAACCAAAGCCCATATCATAACGTATATATAATACGTAAAAAGGTCAAATTTCTTTACCGCTTTTGATCCTACACTAACTGATTAATGATATGATATTTTAAACGTTGAAGATAACAAAAGGAGAAAACTTGATAAGCGTGAAATGAGATTCAATTCATCATTTAAATTAATCATTTTGCAAAATATTTTTGTCGATGTTTATCTTTATAAACATTTTTATATACTTAAAGAAATATATTTTTTTATAATCTCTTTGTCAAATAATTAAATAATCCTACATAACATAGTGTCTCATATTCCTTATCTTACCTTTCCTGATACATAAAAACTTGTTTGACATTCAGCATCCGCTGATTATTAGACCCCTATATGATTTAAGTAAAAATCAAACTCTGAATATCGAATATTTGCTAATTTTATGTTGAAAGTTGAATGTCAAATGTCGAATATTTTGCCATCTGTATGTTGCCAAATGTATGGAGGAAAGTAATAATGGCAATGTTGAAGACATACCGTTTGCTGTCATCCTCAGAAAATATCTAAAATCTTTGTTTGTTATGAGAAACATGAGTGGGCTAAATTAGTTCAAGCATTCGATTACATAAAACAAAATGCTGGCCCAAACTCAACATAATGATCTTTATATTGCTTATACATGTGTTATTCTGCAATTTCTAATATATAAGACCGCTTCTTCGGTGGTGTAATAGTTTGCGTGCTTGCCTCTAGTGCGGAAGGTAGTGGTTTCGATCCCGATCCGAGTCAAAATAAAGACATTAAAATTGGTATTTGCTGCTTCGAATTCTTCTCTAAGCACGCAGCATTAAGAAGTAAGAGCAAAGACTGGTCGGCCCAGAGTCAGAATAATGTGTGTGGGTAAAGCAGCATGTCTTCCTTTTGGAATATCTCTAGCAAGATACAAAATTACCAATGTTAAATAAATATGGAAAATTTAGGTATGCTTTATGTAGATTTCAAAAATGATTTTGAAACGATTCAACAATCCAAGAAACAACGTTATAATTATATATTCAACTTCATTTGGGTGGATTTTACGAGACATTTCATACACGTAGCCAGGGG
>JAULBM010321696.1:0-13504 GCA_032357055.1 Geukensia granosissima | reverse complement strand
AATGAAGTTTGAAGACATTGGAAGCCTATTTGCGAATAACCAAATGACAAATCCGAATAACCAAAAGGAAAATGGAATTCCCATTTTCCTATTCAAATTTGAAAAACGAAAATCAAAAAACGAAAAAGTAAACTACTTGATCCTCGTAGATTTAATTGGAATTGAAGTTATGGCATTGTAATTCACCATAACAAGTATGAAAAGTAATGTTTTCACTCATATAAGTGTGCATCCCATATGTAGGAAAACTTTTCATGTCAAAATATGAATTCTATGCATAGATCTCACACACCACTTATAGGAAGTCTTTAATGGCAGTGGTAGTTTAACTTTTTGGTGTGTAGACATTGTTGATAGTTGTCTAATGTACATTATTTTTACAATTCTATGCAAAAACAAAAAGTTTGTTAATACAATGGAAAAAAACGTGCAACAGTTGGTGAAACATTGCAGTATGCTAATTTTCCCACAGTACATTCTGTGAACATTTTGTCTGAATGTTTTATTAATTACTGATTATATTCAAATGTTTACTTCAACACTAAGTTTCTTACAGACTTGATTGTCTGCTGGTAAAGGCTTCAACCCAGTACAGTTGTCAAGAATAAACAAAATTGTGATGAACATTTTTGTGGAAGATAGTTTGCAAAGTTAATTTTCTATCTTTCAAATGCGCTGCACAATAATTAAATAACATTTTCATATATATTTTCAGTGGAACATTAAAATTTTCAGATGTGATGAAATCTGGTACTAATAAACACAGGGCAGAAATATTGGATTTACAGAGCAGACTACAGTTTGATGAACCAATCAACATTCAGTTTACATCAGTAAGTGACATTATATTTTCCTGATGATGAAATATTGATGTAATCAAAGGAAATCATAGAATATAGTTTAGGAAAGCTTGTTATTAACATTAAGGAAATCTTGTTATTAACATTTAGGAAATCTTGTTATTAACATTTAGGAAATCTTGTCATTAAAACATTTATCATTTTTACTGGAATTGATTTAAAACTAACAAGTTGTTCCATTTAAAGCAAAATATTTAATTTCTTAAACTTAGTTGATGAATATAAAAAGTTGCCTAGGATGACCTTTTTCTTCAATATTGAAGCTTACCTCTTTCCTCAAGTTAATATGATACCCTGTTCAGTAACAAAGATGTTAATGCTGACTAACACCTTATCTGGATTCTAGCTAGATCTCTACTTAAAATTACCTTTCTTCTAATAGTACCCAAGATTGATTTAAATGTAACTTGAACCAGAGTTATTGAAGGATGAAGGGATTTTCAGATTAACCTACTTTCACTTTTGATGCTTCTTCTCTTCCTATAACACACACTGTAAGAAGATTAGAAATTTTACAATGGCTTATATAAATTTGGGCATGAACATTAACCGGACTTAAAAGACCAGGCGAGCTTTTGTCATCACCAAGCGTCTGTTGTCATCAACAGAGGCTGTTAACTTTTTACATTTTCATATTCTTTTCTGAAACCACAAGATAATTGTTGAGAAGTCGTGTACCATATTGGTAAATCGTTTACCAATTGAAAATCAAAATTGCTGCCATGACACAACTTAGTTTAACATTGGACCCTGTGTGAATTACACATTTCATCTTTGTTTCTGAAATCTCCAAAAAGATTTCAACCAAACTTGGCAGGTATGTTAGGCAGGTGGTCCTTTACCAGATTTATGGTTTAATGTTTTTGGTGCGGATCAGAAATTCAACATGGCTGCTAGGACAAATACATGGTTTCCAGGGCCAATAATGTCTTCAGATTAATCAAAAGATTTCAAATATCTTTTCTGTCAGTAGCCACAAAGTGGATTAAATTTTTTTTGCAGCAGTAATTGTTCAAAATTCATGTACTAAATTTGTGAATTATTTGCTGATTGGACACAATGATTTAATTTAGTTTAGCATAATTAGTTGCCATAATGGTACACAGTTAAGAAAAAGTCACCTTTTGGCAGGTGAGAGATTAGATGCTCTGTAGAGCCTTTGCTTATTTGTCAATAATCGTCAAAGCAGCAATAAAATATCATATGAAATGCAGATAAAGAGAATCATTATGAAAAATGATTTTGCTTAAATTAATTTGCCCAACATCCCACTTATATGCATTGGAATTTCACAGGACTTAGACATGTTAAAAACGCAGATATCCCTGTTTTCTATACTTATTTTTGATAATTAAATCATATAACAAAAAGATAAGAGTGGGGGAAAATGCTTGATGATGATATGTAAAGGTAAAAATCTTCAGCAGCTAATATTTTTTTGGGAATGCCTTTGAGCTACCTCTACTTGGGCCTTGACCTGACTACTTGTTCAGTTAAGGTCCATATTTAAATTTTGGCATTGCACCCAGTACTTTGTATTCTAAAATATCCTGTATTACAGACTCTTTGTGTTTCAGGGCACTACAGGAACTCCCAAAGGAGCTACATTGTCACACCATAACATTGTTAACAACAGCTACTTTATTGGACGCAGGCTAGGATATCATGAAATGGTAAATTTATGGACAGTTAAAGCTCTAACGAAACAACTAAAAGCCTATATTGAAGATTTTTTGTACTCAGATGTAAATGTCTTTGAGCTTCCTCTTCATAGGCTTTGACATGACTACCTATTAAATTAAGGTCAATGCTTATATTTTTTAGAAAGTGGTTTTTTGTACTATTACTTACACTTAGATAAATTGATACTGTTAATTTTAAGGAGATGGTTAAAAAAATATTTATTTCAAGACAAAGTAAGAGCAAAGCAAAAGATTAATCTAAGATAGACAGCACAACAAGAGATGGGACAATATTGGAAACAAGACCAAGGATGAAAAAGGCAACACTTCAAAACAAAGCAGATGATAGATGGTCAACAACTTATAAAGTATTCCAATACACAAATAAATGAGGAAAGACTTCCAGAAATAGACTGAAGGGGATAGTCTTCCACCAATTCTAGCAATTTGTCACTTACTCAACCATTATTTTTTGTTGAATTATACAAGTTAGTAGCCATTGATTTATTGTCCAAAAACTTTTTAAAGCTTTAGGGAGGGAGGCAGTAAAGGGCTTTTGAAAGACCTTGGGAAGGAAGCAGAATATAGCTAAGAATGAAAAACACAAGGTCAACAGTGAAAAGGTGATAAAAAGATAAAATAATGAAAAACATACATCTGAAAGGTAAAGTGATCTGTTTTAGTACCCTAGTCAACTTTGCATTTTAACATGAATTTAACATTTTTTGTAAAAAAACTTAATTTTTGGAGATGTTTTGTTCAAAACAATAAAGATTGCACAAAACATCGCCAAGATATTTTAACTTAACATGGGTTATTGATATATCTTTAACTGTGCAAAGTTTGGTTGTGATGTTTTTGTGGGATCTATATTTAAATCAACAAAATTGTGTCTAATTTTGAATCAAATTAAGTAATTTCTTGGTAGATGTATATTCATATTTAAATCAATTTCTGTGTGCCATATGTGACCATTGTAGATCCTCTTAAACTAAAAAAAATGTTGGATTTTCTTTTTATAAACATTATTTAATACAAAATATATATGAAATATTCTATATATTAGCCATTTTTTATTTTTTAGCAAAAGTCTTAGGCCAAAAAATGTGCCTTAACAACCCTTGTACTTAATAAATAATGTATTAAAATTCTTCTGGTGGCAAGTGCTTGGACTTATGCAAATCAAAAGTAGGTGGAGTGATCCTTTTTACATGCAAAATAACTTGCCATCATTGCAACAAATTAACATAGTTTAAAATGTAATCTTATAAATATAGAAAGATCTTGTTTGCATCCTTAGACCAAATGATATCAGATTGGTTTTTTATTCCACCTTTAGAATTCTCTCTGTTCATCCAGAAAAGTAAGCATTATTTATTAGGTGAGCAATTCTTACCATCAATTAGTTTGTGTAAGACTTGACTCCCTTTTTGGTTGGTATCTAGTATATAATTTTAACTGGAGAAATAAATAAATTTGTTATTTTTCTATTAATGAATAATGGTTCTTCTTGCTTGAATTGTATTCTTACTTATTTTTGGGTACTGCAATGTATGTCGTAAAGATACAATTAAAATCATTCCAACATTGTAAGTTGTAAAATTACCTGATTGTTTTTATTTGGCTTATTGTTGGTCAGTATGCCATGAACTATATATATATATTTCTTTTAAAAAAATGGTCCATCAGTGTAACAAGAAATTTTCAAAGTTTGACTCGTCTTCCTATTTTTGGCCCCTGGCATGTCTGATGAAGGTTTCGTAATCCAGAAAATTGCTTTACATACAGTTAAATAGTCTTTTGAATATTTGTTAAAATTTATGAAAGATGTGTATCGCATTCCATATTTTTTCTTTGAAATAATATCTTGGCAAAAGAGAAAAATAAGCTTAATGACATTTTCAAAATATATTTTGAAAGTGATGTTGCCTGTGTCCTGGTGGACTCTTAAGGATTAAAAAAAATATTCATTAATTTTGCTGATATAATGAGACGCCTACCATGAATGGAGACAAATACAAATTACGTTCACAATCACTGTATATAAAGACAATCTACTGGGAGCTTCAGGGCACAATATCCAATTGGGAAAGACGCCCATTAAAAACCCATAAAAGAAAGAAAGAAAGCTTCTGTTCATTCACACTAAAATCAATATTGTTCAAAGGAACTTGGTTACCATACATCTTCATTGAGATAATCTGGAACTGATTCTCAAAGTCATAGGTCAATGGTAAAGGTTACAGGGTCAATGTATTATTCCTTGACATTTGCTGAAATTAATTTGCCCAACATCCCACTTATATGCATTGGAATTTCACATGAGTTAGACATGTTAAAACCGCAGATATCCCAGTTTTCTAGACTTTTTTGATAATTTAATCATATCATGTGAACAAAATAATATAAACATCCTTTTAATGGCTTTTCACCATACATGGTAGAAAATTAAACCCTTTTTGATTTTCAAGGCGATATGTCAAAGTTTTGGGTTAAATTGTTATTTCAGTCAGATTTTACGGAATGAGGGGTTGTACGACTATGCATTGCCCTTGCTCTGTGTTTATGAGAAAAAAACACACTTGAATCAGCCTGACTGGTGCTGATGACCTGTCATGATAGTTGATAGACAAAATTAATTGGAAGACCATTATTTAAATTGGAAAAAAATAATATAATTTGTATTCAATGAATCTGTCATGTTTTTGTTGAAAGACTATTTTGGTGACGCCTTTAGTGGTTTCCTCAGACAGATACCACAGTATTACTGTTTTATTATGATGATTGTAGGTTTCTTTTTTTTTTCAGGAAACAAGAATATGTATACCAGTTCCTTTATATCATTGTTTTGGAATGGTATTAGGAAGTTTAGAGATGGTTACACATGGTGCTACATGTATCTTCCCCTCCCCAGGGTTTGATGCAGGTGCTGCCCTACAGTCAGTGACTCAGGAAAGGTTTGTTTTAATCAAATAAGTAGGTAATTGGTAATTTATACATTATTATAATGCATGGTAATTGTATATACATGCATCACTATGTACTCCGTACAATTGTAATTAATTAGTTTTTTTCCCATCTTTTTCTTATTGAGATGTTTATAAAACAGACAGTTCAGTTGATGACTTTTTATCAAGAGATTTGGGAAATCTAAAACTTGTCAAAAGGAGTGAGATTCCACTGTGTGGAAGGCCTTATGACAACCTCTAGATTCAACAAAAACCCCTGTTTATTGGAGTTTGGTCCCCTTGACATTTATCCCATAGCTTCCCTTTTGTAGATATCTTTTTTAGAGAATTATGTGTACATGCAAGTTTGACACATTTCCATTCTTGAAAGTCATGATTGGTTGCCCAAGTACTATTGGTAGTTGATTTAAACTTGTCAAGATAATGCCGTCGTGTCAAGCTGCAATTTGGAAAGCACCTCAGTTTTCTCATTCAAAACTCGAATTACAATAGAAATATGTGATAAGATTTGTCAGTTACCTTTGTCGATCTATCTGTGTTATCAAGTTTTGTCTACCTAAATCCTCAATCAAACAAACCACAAATGTAAACAGGTTGTGTTTATTTTCAGATGTACCTCATTATATGGAGTGCCTACCATGTTTATAGACATGCTAAACCATCCAGAGTTTGACAACTTTGATTTAAAATCGCTGTATACAGGAGTGATGGGAGGGTCGCCATGTCCAATAGAAACCATGCGGCAGGTCATCAGTAAGATGAACATGCCATGTGTCACAGTAGGTGAATAGTCTAATAATAATGATGATTACTGGTTTGCTTGATTTTATTGTTCCAGGCCTGATTTGCTCACTATTAAGAGGGTTACAAGTGACATGTAAACAGTCGGATGAAATGTTTATTTTTCATCGCAAAGGCAGTAATGGCAACACACATCCACGAAAAATTCAGTGGAAATGTGAAGCTCATTGTTTAGAACCTTCAGTATAACAACATCATTGTAAGATATGGGAATTAGTCATAGTCTTTTAATGTGTCATAATCCAACTGCAGAGTACTGTCATTCATAACAATTTGTGTTAAGTAAGACACCATGCGGAAATAAAATCCAAAAAATTTGTATATTCTGTTATGATTCATTGCTTTGTTGGACACTCTCCATATTAATTAGAAGTTCACTTTGTTATTAACTTGTTGCAGATCTGCTATGAGTTAAACAATTTCTTATCCAACGTATAATACTTTTAATTTTTTATTCTTGAAAAAAGTGGGCATCGATTGAATATCTTCCACCAAGATGTTTTTTGCAGTCTTTTCACAAATACTGAATCTGCTTATACATTTGTAACTTATTATGCACCCGTTAAAGCTGTTGGAAGGTCAACATGTCAATCATGTCTTCAAGTCCTGCAGTTAATAAACAGACTACAGAAATACTGATAAACTGTTACAAAATAATGTCACAACATTAGTTGAATCCATAAGACTTTGGGATGGTCATTCTCCGTGAATTGTTCTAAACAAACAAACACAAGTGATAAATTTTTTAAGTCTGTTTTGGCCACGTGAATTTCTGATTACTCAACAGACATTTCTGTTAAAATTTTCTCGATCCGTTATTTCAATGTAATATAGAATATAATAAAAAGAAAATAAGTCATCATGTTGTAATGTAGAAAAAAACCATCTAACTAAAGAGTCTTTAATTTCTATACAGAGTGTATTTTTGGACTGTAAGTCTATGTGGACTTTATGTCTAATATGCCTGAGCACTGGAGCGGTCTCCAGGGCTCAACCCACAGAGCTGACCCCAGGTGGCGGATAGGAGAGGCCCTCTCCTTGGGGGGGTTGCCAGGTTATAATATAGAAAGCCTGCCGTGGACCATAGTGGGTGACGTGTTTGGAGAGTGCCATGCTCCTTGCACGTAAAAGACCCCTTTTTGTAGTTTTCAAAAAAGAGAAGGTTTATGCCGCTACAAAAGGCTAAATTTTCCGTCCCTACCCATCACTCTCTTTTTCTAGTGGCAGTAAAAAATTTGTTGCTCTGTTGTGTCACATCCCACACCTTTTTCGAAATTGATAATTGTTGAACTTGTTCTCGTCCTGAATATGCATGAAATATTTACCACTGGACGTTAAGCAACCAACAATCAATCAATCTAATCTGCATTTCCCCATTGACTTATAATGGGGAAACATCAATTTTAAAGCAAATGTCTCATCCTGTTAGTCATAAATATAGAATTTAACACCATGTAAAGTACAACCCGAGGGTAAGATTTCTATCGTTCTCCGACGAGGATACTGAGTCGGAGAACAATAGAAATCTTACCCGAGGGTGTCTGAGATTGTCCTTCTTGTACTTTCAGTGGTGTTTGATTCTTTTTTTCACATTTTTTTAATCGTTAATACACATAACACTCGCTGAATGCCATTGTTGCTTTTACACAACTTAAATACCACAATAAACTTTACTATTATAAAAAGCTCATAATAGTTCTCAAAATGAATTTAAATCACAGTTTAATTGATATTATGATAACTGTCAATGAAAAATGAATTTGGCGGTGGGAATAAATGCGTGTAGCTTGTCGTCTAACCCCCGAAGTAAGACAGAGAAATCTCGATCTTGAAAACTATGAATACCATTTTCCGGATGTGAGAAAATGGTATGAATGGTCTATAAAACAACAAAAGGGGCCAAATGTAGCAGGTTTGTACTTTAGATGTATGAAGTTTTACATAGACCTTTACAGGAAATGAAAACTTTTCATCTGAAATTTCCTTGCCAATTAAATTGGTTATTTTGTCATTGATCATTGCATGGTCCTTCACGAAAGGAATGCTTATTTAAGATGACAACCTATGTAAAATGTATTCAAAGTTTCTTTCTTCTCCTTTTAGAAATTAAAATTATATCCATTTGGACCAATTCGGTTTTGCACAAATTTTCTCCGTTTATGTGGGTGATTGATGTGATTCATCGATTTCTTAAAAAAGCTGAAGATTATTTAATTTGATTTTTTAATTTATTTGATTAAATGTCATTTCAATGTTAAAATTTGAAGTCATTTTCCGTACCTCTCTAGTCTGTTCATGAGAGATATAAATTACAAAGAATGCACTTCAAATCTTCCAACAGGGAAAATAACTCTTAATTTACTGTGAAAGCGTTGTTAACGTTTTAACCAAGCATTCTTTGAACAGACAATTTGGCAAAAAAGTCCGGAGTTTGTACATTAAAAAATTGTAATTATTAAACTAAATATAATTATTTTTAGACTTTTTTTGAGTGCATCACTTTTTGTCGACTTTGCCTGATTCTAAAGTATACAGGCACTTAAATACTAAACAGAGAAAGATCATATTAAATGTTAAGAAGAAACCAATTCATGACCAAAATAGAAATGTTTCTTATAATGATTAAAGGTATGCTATGGTACAACAGAAAACAGTCCTATAACCTTCCAGAGTTACAGAGATGATCCTTTAGAGAAAAAAGTGTCTACAGTTGGAAGACCACACCCACATGTTGAGGTATATTAATATTTGGACAAGCTCAATTTAATATTAGTCCAGATAACATATTACATTTATTTTAAAAAAAAAACAAAGTTAACAAATTCAAGACTGATTTCAAAGATTGATCATGAAGTACAGAGTTAAAAGTGTAGGGTGATGAGGGGTCATATTTAACCTTTAGATTACATAAAAAATATGTTTGAATGTGTCGAAATAATAGATAATAAATTCACTTTTCAATATTGCATCTTTGATGACATTACTAAGGAGTCACAATTTAGAATCAGGATTGAAAGCTATCAGTACAAGTTATTTAAGGTCAAATGTGGGTCATTTTAAAATTTTGCTTAATGTAACATTTGCCACATGCTTCGTCAAAAATGAGAGAGCTGTTCAGTTTATCTTAATATTATTTTAAATAATCAAAAGATGTGGCCCAAGTTTTCTAAAACTAATTTTGTGCAAAAAATGCATAAAATAATCCATTTTTGTTGAAAGCATTTTTTTATCTAGGGGCAAATTTAGGAATCTCCTGTCTGTCTGTCCCTTTGTCCACATACTGCTACTCTGTAAGAGCACATCTTCTAAATGGTTTAATGGATTTCAAGAAAACTTTGCATGAACATAAGACACAAATATGTAGATTTGCAAAAAAGGAAGGAATTTCATCTCAACTCATTCCAAGGGAAGATAATCCATGGGGAGCAGGGTTATCTTTTGTGATTTTTGCTCACAGAAATTCTTGTTTATTCATACTTATTTTAGGCTTAAGTAATAAACAAACTTATACTTATTTTAGGCTAAAGTAATAGACGAACATGGTGATATTGCTCCTGTTGGAACCTCAGGAGAACTCTGTACAAGAGGGTACATGACAATGTTAGGATATTGGAATGATCCCACCAAAACAGAGGAGGTCATAAAACCAAACAGATGGTATTATACAGGGTATGAAAAATTACTGTTTTAAAGAATTTTTGTCAGGCCTTCCCATCATAAATGGTACTGATGGCACTTTTTCTTTTAAAAAGAGGTTTTACATTTTTGCCAATATAACTCCCATATCAGGTGTGAAAAAAAAACCAATAAATTCCTTAACATTTCAAGTAAATTTTTAGATTTTCAAATTTTACTAGCCATTTTACCTTAAGGTTAACTTGTATATCCAGGTATGCTTTATCTATCTGAGAACAGGACCTGGCATTTAAAGCCTTTTTTTGAAAGTCCAATATGGCCACTGTCTAAAGGGAAAACCTATATAAAAATAGAATTTTGACTTCCAGAAAATATCTTCATAAAGGCCATGTATTCAAACAGTTATTACTTCTACCCACATGACCAGAAATGAACAAAACTAGACCCAAATTAATGTCATGAATTTATCTTTCAATAGGAGTAAAAAAATACAAATCTAATGAAGTAATTTTAATATGGTAGTAAGTCGGGTCAGATTATTTTGTTTTGATTTGCACTATTTTTGCATATATTCTAAATCTAATTTAGTATATTGGCACCATCATATATATACAGTACTTGATATAAAAGTTATACAAATATAGAGTGAGACACTTACTTCTTCCAAAAGACAATACATGCTTGAACAGACATACCATCAAGCATTAAAATGAGATATGAACTCTCATGATAATCCGCAAAGAGAAATAACTTGTTTCAAATAAATACATTTAAAATGAATTAAAAAAAAACATCAAATTCTTCACAGAGTACTGGCATCCCACCAGATCTATATAAGGACCAATTCTTCCAGTCATACAATTTGGACAGAGCTAAGATATAGAATAAAACAAAACTGAAATAGATAGATGGAATTCTAACCTCCAATTCATACATTATGCTAAAAGTTGACTCTTTATCAAATCTCTGTAAAAACCACAATGGCCAAAAAAGTTGTTGGAGGATGCCAGTAGAAACAAAAAATCAGCAGAATTATGAAATAAAAGAAATAAAAATATTAAAGAAACAGCCTTTTATTGTACATATTGAAAACACCTGTAATTTCAAATCAAGGCTTAGTTTCCATTTATTTATTTCAGAGACATTGCTCAAATGGATGAAGATGGGTTCTGTCAAATTGTAGGGAGGATTAAAGATATGATAATCAGGGGAGGTGAAAATGTGTATCCCTTGGAGATAGAGCAAGTACTGTACAAACACCCTGATATCAAGGATGTACAGGTAATTTTAGAGACTGAAAAGTGTTTTTAGAGATTGAAAAAGTTGTTCATGGTCACAACATTACATAGTCACTGGCATATCTATCATTATTATGGGACAGCATTGTTGTGTATACCTGCAGAATGGGGGCTGTTTTAATGATCCCTCTTATCTCACTGTATGCTATAATTCAAGAAAAATCACAATCCTGTTATGAATATGGTAATTGATGCTTAAATGTAGTAAGTCGAAGACATTGAAAGTAAATTTGTTTCAGGTAGTAGGTGTTCCTGATGAAAGACTAGGGGAAGAAATAGTTGCCTTTATACAGTTGAAAGATGGACACAGTTGTGATGAGGAAAATATCAAGAAATATTGCAAGGATAAGGTAATTTTAAACCAATATAAATAGATTCTCAGTGTCATGAATAAAACTTTATCTATAATAAGCAGTTGATAGCAGCATTGATTGATGTCTAATAGCTAGATCAGAGAGAGGAAATTTTTTACCATTCACTTGCCATTCATCTTGTTTTCGGGGCTTTTCCTTTATTGAAAGTTATCTGTTGTAGGGAACAAGAACCAATTGAAACATGGGTACATTAATTACACTTGACATTGAAAGATAAAAGTGAAATAAATATAAAAAGGGAAGATATGGGGAAAAATGTCAAGGAGATCATACTCCATCTCCCTAAAATATGGAGGAAATGGTTGAATTTGGAGGTCACAACGACCATCAAGAGTGGAATCCAACTCCTTGATGTGAGCTCTAGATCACCCCAAACAAATAAACTTGCAAAACTAAATCTTGAAGCAATGTAATACATAAATATACAAAAAACCAATGAGGTAGATGGGAAGACCAACCAATGACCTTGACCCCTGACTTCATGTTTTGTCATACCTGTGACAGAACTACCAGGTTTTATTTGGAGACTTAGGAGATAACTGTAATGTATTTTAAGTTTTGAGGACGTTAATTGTGGATTTTACTGAGGAGAATAGAGTTTAACTGGTGACACACAGCTCAGCCAAGAAAACGACATTTGCAACAGTAAAATCAAGATTTATGCCTAAAAAGGTTCAAGGCTTGAAATTGTTTAACTCTCATGATTGTAATAAGTACACATAGCAATGGCTAACAGTGTAAGATTCATTGTGAAATAAAAATAAAAGGAATTTGGAGATACCAAAGTGGCAGACAGAAATTGTTAATTCAGAAGACAGACAAGACCATGGCCAACAAAATGAAACGAAAGACAAACATAGAACACACAACACTACACTGAACTTGAACTTGCTTTTTAATTTCCAGAAGTGTGTACAAACCTGTATCATTTATTTAAAGGTTAATTTGAAATTTTCAAATACCTTATATCCAATCATCTGAACTAGAATATAAACATAGGAGATGTGGCATGATTGTCAATGAGACAGCCATCGACCAAATGACAATAATGGACTAATTAAACATAAACTACCACTGGACAACAGGTTACTGGCTTGGGACAGGCAAATAAGTTTGTGAAGAGGCTTAACCGGTGGGTAAGTGCTCAACCCTCCCCCTAACCTGAGACAGTGGTGTGACAAAACAGCAATAAAAACACACTATAAGCATCGGTCGAAATGGATTTAGCACTTGAGATTGAGATTGATACTGAAAACCAACACAAATACATGATACAACAAAAGTATCAACCTTTAAAGACTAGTCGCAGGTGCTGTCTGCTAGTTAAAAGCCCAAAAGCCACCGATCAGGAAACCAAGTATACAACGGTGTCAATATAAATGTGTCCAATTGGATTTAGTGTTTAAATATCATTAGAAGTCAAAGAAAATGCCAAAATAAAAATATATAGACAGGGAGTAGAAAATGTTATAAGAAATATAAACTGTTAACAAGAAAGTCAATATTTGTACCAATAAAAACCATATTTAAAGATTTAATAATAATGCTGTGATAATATTCTTCACAGATAAGTTGATAAAGATGAATTTTAAGACATACCATGTGGATTATGTTTACATTTCAGAGCTTTATTCGAAGGACAGATATTTTCATCATTGGGGTGAAAGTTTGTTTTTTGTCAAATGACACACAACATCTAACTTAGGTGCTTCGCAGGCGCAGCACGATACGACCGCAGCCATTGAAATGTGAAAGGGAACAAAAGACCCTTTGGGTAAGTGTGGACACAGTATTTTGTTGGACACAATGATGTGCTGGACACAGTAATGTGTTGGACACAGTATAGAGCTGGACACAGTAAAGTGCTGGACACAGTAAAATGCT
>JAULBM010321685.1:0-13504 GCA_032357055.1 Geukensia granosissima | reverse complement strand
AATTGTATCTCTGTACTTTCGTGTAACGTAGGTCGTCATCCGATACCCATAGATACACATATACATGCAGGCATTAATCCCACTTCCGTAGAAATGAGGCCCTCCACTTCGCAGGTACCCGTCATCAAACGACACGGGTCGCACCACACGACAAACATGGCGGTCACAGTTTTGGCTCCTATTATACTCCGGGTGGCTACCAGGGGTCCAGTACCCCAGGACAGAGTGCTTGTGCCTATTCTACCCCCGGTACACCCTCTGGGGGACTTCAACTTATGACATACATCCTTGAATGTTGTAAAGGCCATTAAAACAAGTTTTTTGCTCTTAACATGATTGATTCATGATGACTCCCATTTAAAAGCAACTCTTAAATGCTCTCCTACCTCCACATATGATATAATGATGAAAAGGAAGCTACGCTTTATGTTAAAGCTTAATACATTTGATTTGAATGTTGCCATATATACTGAAGTAGACAAACAATAAGATAATAAACAATTACACATTTATAAGTTCTTGAAACAAATCTGTTCATTCTTCCAACAGACAGTCTTCTTTTCAGTCACCAGAGACGCAAGTTACTCATATACCATATGGTATGCTATTATTGGTGTTTTCGTCCGGAAACCTTATTTTTTTTATTTTTTGTGACTGTGACCTTGACCTTAAACGGATTTTTTTCCCAAAAAGGGCCCACTTGCTTAATATATAACAATATCCTTATGTTTCATCTGAATTGGATGTAAACTTTTGAATTTATCGTCCGGAAACCAAGAATCACACCCGCCCGCCCGCCATCATCGAACCAATAGCCGAGTTCAACTTCGTTGCAACTAGGCTAATTATAGGCAAGTGATCATTCCGAATAAATCGTGATGGACATTCTAAGATAAGTCAAGCAAAAAGGGGGGGGTTCACATATGGTCAAATCAATAGCTGAATAAGAGCCATTAACTGGATGGAGATAGGTGTCCGAACCATCATTAAAAATACACAAGCCTTCTTGATTTAATAAATCTTCGATGTTTTAACCTTTATTGTTTTGCATATTGCTGCCCCAAATGGGATTATGTGCATTAAAGTCACCCATCAAAGGGAATGGGGAAGGTAACTGATCTATTAAGTTTTCAATTTGTTCTGACAGAATTAGGTGGAATATAGACATAACATTAAGTTATGGTAAAGTTAAGAGACAAACGAACTGCAACAGCTTGCAGATCAGTTCGTAAATTGATTTTACTTTGAATGGCATTATTTCTTAAGACTTATTTTATTTGTTTCCTTTAGATGTGTTTCTTGTTAACAAAATGCAATAGGAAAGAAGGCTTGGACTAATAGTGATATTTCTATAAATTAATTTTTAAACCCCGACAATTCCATTGAATAATATGACGCATTTTGGAGGTGTGCGAATGGGGATATTTTCTCGTGACGTTGCTCATCCGTTTGAGGACTCCCTCCAGTCCAACTGGTAATTACCCTAAACAGACTCTAATTGTTCACTTGAAGAAGTGTCCATTACGTCTTCGTTGTCAGCATCGTGTTTCTTGTCAACAGAAGCTGAACGATATTTTTCTTATTGTTTTCTGGCTTTTGTAGATGACGGGTTCGATTGACTTGAGGTTTTTCCGTTAGATTAAACAGGAGATGAATTGTTAGGTTTTTGTGTAAGAGCAGCTTTTGCAGCCGTTGCACATGTCGAGGTATGATTAAAAGCTGAGAATTGACAGATGTTTGAGAACTTGATGATGAAGATGATAGATTGTATTCTAAAACTAAAACAGGAACCGTACAGCTATTTGGCCATGTATAGACAGTTTGAGTTTCATAAGTTCTTGTTGCTGGGGGACCTCTAACATTATCAGCGTATGAATTTTACGTTCAGATTTTTTAGTGATTCTTTTAACTTTTGTTATATTTTAAGGTTTCAGTTCTTCAAATATTTCTTGTTCTGACATTTTTGAAAGTTCATTGTCTATATATAATGATTCCCTGGCTATAGTTAAGAGATCTGTGGGGAGAAGCTGTAATTCCATAATCCAAAATTGATGTGTAAGAGAGTAAATTTTGAGATTGTTTAGGTCTGCAACATTCAACGAGAAGGTTTCCATTTTTCATTTTTGACACTTTTTCACCTCACCGCTTGTTTAAGTTGTGGCAATTGGTAAATTTTTGTCAGTTTTTTTTTCGATGTTGATGCTGCTCAAAACAATAAATTCTGGAATGTTGTCAGAGTTTGTATTTAGTAACTGCTGGGAACGCTGTCGTTATCACTTGAATCATCTTACTTTCTTTTGTTTGACTGGACTGAACTTGAACATGCTTGAGAGGTTTGTGTGGGGGAACTCATGGTAATTTTTTACAGTATTCATTGCCCCTGCTCCCCGCCCGCCTTGGAGCAACAACCAGGATGTATACTTCCAGGATTTTGCTGTAAAGTATTAATATAAGCAGTGGTGCAGTCTTCGATTATGAAACCTGAAACATGCGAGACGAATACCAATACAGATCCGAAAGTACAAGGGATACAAAAACAATATACTCACATAGAGTATTTTAAAGATTGATTGTTGGTTGCCTAACGTCCAGTGGCGAATATTTCATGCATATTCAGGACGAGAACAAGTTCAACAATTATCAATATTGAAAGAGGGGTGGGATGGCACACAACAGGGCAGGCAACGGTTTTTGACTGCAATTGGAAAAAGGGAGTGATGGATTATGACATAAAAGTTAGTCTTTTATATCGGCATAAACCTACTCTTTTTCGAAAACTACAAAAGGGGTCTTTTACCTGCAAGGAGCGTGGCACTCTCAAACACGTCACCCACTATGGTCCACGGCAAGGCTTTCTGTAACCTGGCAGCTCCCCACTATCCGCCGCCTTGGGTTCGCGCTGGGTCATTTCTGTGGGTTGAGCACTGGAGACCGCTCCGGTGCTCTGTCCAAACTTTTGACAATTGAAGCAATGGATCGGGATAGGTACATGTATGTCAACTTTTATCCTGTAAGGGGCGATGTAAATGTGGTTTTGGCACTAATAACAGTACAAATGTTAGGAGATATGTGATGAGATTGACCCTAGCCACCACCAAATATCATCAAAAATAAAATTTAGCAAAAACATGGGCCTGTAAAATTAACACATCATAGAAAACGGCTTGAAGTTTGGAAATTTAGAAAAAGTCATTGAATACCGTTTGATTGATTAATTGGTGTTTTACACCTCGTCGGCACTATTTCAGCCATATCGTGGCGAGAACATGATTACACTTACTAAAATGAAATCAAAATAAGATATACAGTACTAAAATGGTCAATTTGTTTTATTTACAAATAAAAAATAGTCTTAAAAGTTACGATTAAACTATAAAACATCAATATCACAGACATAGCAAACAAAAGATTTGTTCAAACAAAGTATCACAGATGGAATAAACATATACAAATTCAATCAGTTTATAAACCATTTATTTAATACAGCATATTATAGAAACAAATAAAAAGCAAGAAATAAGTGTTGGCCTATATTCGTGAATAAAGACCAACATCTTTTAAATATGCTAAAAGTTTGTCGCCAGCAACATTTGTAAATAACTCTTTAATGTCAAAAGAGCTCATCTCTATTTAATATGGTTTAATATGTTATTTTTCGTTTTAAATAACTCGACCCATCCCTACTATCACAAAGGAACGATATGCGTAAATGTCATGGAAATGGTACCACACCTCACATGCTTCTACCGAAAGCTCATATGTAAACCTTCAACAAAAGTAGAATCCCACAATATGTAACGAGCTCTGAATGGCTCGATACAAAAACTAAGTGTAAATGTTAAATGATAGACAAAATCCCCAAATGTAAATAGATATAACAATGAGAGCTAGTGAAATAATGTTAATATTACAAAGACAATCAACTAATCTTGACAATGGACAATTACATATAAAATTTGGCGTGGCTACACAGTTTAATTGAATTCTTGCCAATTCCTCTTGATCAAAGCTGAAAATAAAATAAATAACATTGTAAAGGACATCCTGTTAATACCATACAAGACAAAAACTCTTTACCCATCAAAGTAATTGACTAAAAAATAGTGCAAGTCAAAAACAAGTAAAAGAGAGGTACTTCCCAGTATATGTTCGCAGATTACTGAAATAAAGCTCAGTAAGATTTATTTACAGAATATAAAGTCCTAAAGTCTTTTAACACGTAATCAGATATAGAACGTCTATTAAGATATAGCCTTTTATCATCCAGAATCGAGATCATCAAACATGCATTACAATGCCAAATTATTATTTATGAAGAGCAGCTATGGGCAAAGCCAGTTATAAATTATGACAATTCTAGATCTGTATCTGCATCCTAAACAAATTAACATAATAATTGGATTTCAAGTTTCGGTGGTTCTTTATTTTATTTATAGAACTTTTTATTAATGTTAGATACAACATTAAATTAGATATCACTCCGCAATTGCAGCCATACCTTCTACTAAAACCAGTGTACTGATGGTAACAGAAGTGAATATTTCAAGCATCACATTATGACGATATTCATGCTCTAAACTTTTACTTGGAAAATATAGTAGATTATGGAGTTCAGCATTTAACATTTAAAGACATACTGTTCATTGGTTTTCTTATAACTGCTATCAATAATTAAGTTACTAAGCAAAGGCTACTACGCTGAATGTATCATCCGTCGTTTATTTCACCAGTTAATCCAACCTTTTGTACAATTAATTAAACAAGAATACAGTTTTGTATTTGTTCATGAAAATATAAATAAATTCAGGTTTAATATTTCATGAAAATAACATTTGACTGATGTGAAAATATTGCAGGAAGTACTATCCATATTTCTCCCTTTTCCAAGTACAACTTTAAGACTAAGTTACAACAACTGACAAAGTAACGTCTTTTAAAATGAGTATGAGCATTTTAAGGCCTTTTTGCAGAATAGATCTGTCTTCATCTGGGAAACATATATTCTATATTGGACATTAGGACTGTAGTGTTGACCGTAAAATATCTCGTATGATTACTTCAACCGACGATGTATCCCGGTTGAAAGCGGAACTGATACTCTATCTGTCAGTCTCAAGTGCACAAATAATGCCCATTGGAATGCCGGTTGCTTACTGCATTACAAACGAACGAAATTAGTTTTGTATAGTAATCCAGTTATTTCAATGCTATCAACTACATTGGTTTAAAGAGGAAATATGACATTGTTTTTTGCGAGTGAACACAGAAGGGCCTTTGCATTATGCTTTCTTACCGTGGAATATATTGTTACGACCACGGGTCGATTTTATTTTGTACTCGCACCTGCCTCACAAAAATTCACATGTGGGCAGAAGGATTTCACATTTTATTTAATCGTAATAATTTGGACTGTCATATCTTTTCTTTGTTTCTGGCAATTACCCGGCGTCCTCACCTATCGATTCATGTTTGTTTTACGGTGTTCAACAATTTTATAAATAGATATTGTAAGAAACATTTTTTCGTCGCTGTTTCTTTTCATGGGCAGCGCCATTTTTTGTGTTTATTAATTTATGGTAATAAGTTACCTGTAAACGTGTCCCGACTTGATCTTGTGTACTAATGGTTGTTAGTTGTTTTTATAGTACCCGGCGAGTAGGAATATCGCCGCAAGTTCTCTTTCACTTTTATATATTTATTGTATTAAATGGTCACATATTTTAGTTGTATCAGTGAGAACAATTTTTTGTTCCGTAAGCATATTTTTCACTGTGTATTTTGTTCCTAAACCAATCGTCGGGGATTAGTTTTCTGTCCATCCGAAAATCGTTTCTAGGTTCCCCTTCGAGCTTTCAGTTGCCCCGATCGTTGTCCCGATCAGAATTTTTGGTATAAATAGGGATTTTCTGACATCCCCAGGCTCTTCTTCTTGTATCCATCGACAGTGATAGTCACTTGCATTTTCGGTCAGTTATCATATATCTCGATGCAATAATGTTTACAAGTTTTAATGTTTAACTTGAAATATTCTATACTATTTTGGCTGCTTTATTCTACATATTGCTGTTGTTTTCACAGTACATATAGCAAAATTTGCTAGGATTACGATAGTCACTTTTATCCAATTTTTTGGATAAGACATGTCTGATTTTAACTTTATTTCAATTTGAGAGAAGAAGCAATTTTTGGACATTCCTGACACTTCTAGTACCATGTTTTATGGTCTGGGGCAGATCTAAATTCTGCCAGACTTTTAATTATTTCCAACATTTTTTTTGTCTGTTGCAGAATAAAGTCTGGGCCATGCCAAACCCCCTGTCCCATCCCATGATTTTATGTAGGTTACATTAACGAGATATAGAATAATGATTTGCTGATTTGTTGCTTTCTATAAATCAGTGTAACTGTTTATTTCTCTGTTCAAAGTAATTTAAATAAATCTACATAGACATTGTTTTCATGTCTTATAGTAAACTAGAGTTGTTACAAGGGAATGTTTAATTTCTAAATAAAAATAAAGATTAATTTTTGTCTTCTGATTATACTGTATTTTATTAATTTCATCAGAATAAACAAGAGTAAGTATTATTATTAGCACAAACCATATAACAGTTTTTTAGGTTGGTAGAACAGCGTAGCAAACCAGTTAACTAAAAATTAATGTTACATTGTGTAAACTGAATTTGTTGTTAATTGTTATTGTAGAATTTGAAATATTGAATAATATAGTATTGCTCTTTTTAAGTCTCTCTTTCATCTGAGTTATCTCCCTTGCAATGCCAGTGAAATAATATTGAGTTGATGGTTCCATATGTGTCTCACGAGACACTAGATTCTTCTGTCCGTCACTTAGGTAATAGAGAAAGCTAGTCGGTCCTTAGACAGAACCTGTTCTGCGATAAGATTGTTTGTGGTACCACATCCCCCACATTCATCTAACTCCTCGAGTGCCTTTGGCGTGCTTCTACCTTAAATTGAGTGTTTTCCACCTACGGAAGTTGCGTGCAAAACTGTGCGTATCCGTCGTAACACACGAGAGGAGTTGTGCAATAATACACGAGCTTGATTGTCACAGAATGGATTTTACCCACTTGTCCCTTGTTTTATTGTAAAGGTTTTTTTTTTGGTGGATTTCTGTGGATTGTCCCCCTTTACCACTGATAAGTGCCCAAGAAAATTAAAGTTGATTAAACCAAGCAAAACAAGCATAAACTAAACATATCTCTCTGGTTTTCAAGGCTAGTTTTCTAGTCTTTAGTTCTCTGTGTGTACTTAACACAGGTGGTGACAGCAAACTACTAGACAAGACCGCCAGCTCGACCCCTTACAATATTACAATTATTACACGGATTATGTATTATTGTTATTTTTACCCTGAATGATTACATCATTGTCAAACAAAGTATGATTTTTCAAAGACCGCTTAACAGGCATATTACATTGCATCTTATATAGAAAAGCTTGTATATGCACTAGAATTTATATCAACAATATTTATTATTTATCCTTCATAAATATTTGTAAAAATAGTAGCATTGAAATTCTTATGAATGATTCTTAAATGAAGGGTAATATTGTCATGTATTTCTGCAAAAGTTGTACAAGACTGAAATCATCAATTTTCTTGAAAAATATTATTTTAAAAATAAAAATGGATTCACTTACTATTCATCAAACTATAAAAGGAGATAAGTGTGAGCAATTATTAGTAAAGATATTGAAAAAATAATATATGTTTATTTAAATTAAACTGACTTTATACCTTCTATTTGGTTTCATATTCCAATATATAGATAAAGTTTTTTCAATGAATAACTTAAAATTTGGCGACTATATTGACCAAATTTATTTCAATGAACTTGAAATCAAACAGAAACAGAAAGGTCTCCTTCATACCTAGATTTACACCTAGAAATTGACTATAAGAGCGGGTTAAGATCAAAATCTGATAATTGTACAAAGCTAACGAAAATACTTACTTATTTTATTTGCTCGTCTTAATTTGCTAGGTTTATTTGCTAGCATATTTTTTGGTTTCCTTTATTTACGATTATTTTGCTTAGATAGTTATGAAGTTGGAATGGAGGAAATATCATACTGGCTGCAATATTGTTTTGTGCATAATTATAGATTATGACATATCACTTTACATATCAACCGGGCATCATCCCGAGACTCTGATATCGGATACGACGACAGGAGAGATGACAGGGTTTCTTTCTGTAAACGTTTTGTTTATATGTATATAATGCTGCATCTATATTCGGATTGCAAACTTCTTTGTTGATATGCTACTCCGTTGCATGCGATTTACTGACAGGAGAGCTACTGAACTAAGGATTTTTGTGGAAAGGTCAAAGTCATCTCTCCATTTTTTTTTTCGGTCATCATCAGGATTTAGTTGACCGGTACGTCATATCCATTACACATATGGCAATAGATATCTTCCCACTGTCGTGACTGCAGATCCTATCCTATACCGGCAGTGACAAACATCGATTAGGACTAAACGCCAGCTTTGAATACTCAGTAACACGATAGATACCACTTTTGAAGCAGGAGTTGCTTACCCTTCCGGAGCACCTGAAATCACCCAAAGTTGTGTAGAGTTCGTGCTACTCCAGCTTTAGTTTCAGTGTAATGTTCTTTTTTATCTACAATTTGTTTAAAAAACTATAGACAGTGTTTGAATATACACCGGCTTGTCTACTGGGTAACACGACATGTGCCACTAGTGGAGCAAGAGCTGCTTACCCTTTACTCACTCTGGTTTATTTAGCGTTTGGGTAGCTCCAGCTTTAGTTTTCAATTTAGTGTTGTGTGTTTTAAGTTTGTCTTTCGTTTCATATTGTTGGCCATGGTCTTGTCTGTCTTTTGACTTAACGATTTCTGTCTGCCCCTTTGGTATCTTTGATTTCCTTATAATAAAAGATAGAAATGCAAGATGTTGATTGCATTTTTCTGCCATATATTCCATATTCCATATTAGATTAGTTTTCTGCGTTTCATTTTGTTCGGTCTTTTATGTATTCTAACGATTATTGTCTGATATCTTCGAATTCTATTTCTATTTTGAGTTATATTTTGCTTTATTGACTAAGTGGCCTGTTAAACATTCTTCAAATCATGTTTTACTTGCCTGATATGTGTTATCATGTAAAAATTAACAATTCTATATTTCTGGCCATTTTTTAACATCCGATTGGGATAGTTTGCTTAATATGTTAAATTTATTTCTTGGTTCATCATGTTCCTATGTCGAAAAAATATTTTATAGGAATATACAAAATCTTTGTTTTAACACAAACTGCAGAACTTAGTTTACCACACTAATTTTTAATTTGAAATTTAACATAAGATATCACTGATAAGTTCAAATGTTTAATCCAAGTCAATTGAGGCCTCTTCCTTCATGCAAAAGAAACATCCGGTGCCATACGAAATATTTATCAGAGTCAATTTTAATCTAATTTAAGTTAATTTGGAAGAATATATTGTTTAATTTTATCTAAATGATATAAAACTGATCATTTTATATAACAGAAAAAATTTATATTTGTATTTATCAAATATACTTGTTTGATTTGGCAATTTTCAAAAACACGTCTCAAGATAACTAGAATGATCGGGGACAATATCAATTATACCTAAGAGTCTGTTAGTTGTAACCATTTTTTCCTCCTGTTACATTTCGTCTTGTAATTTAGGGCTTTTGTATCATAAATAACGTGAGAGTAAGGAATACCTTGAGATTGTTTTCAATTTTGATTTCCCTACAAGCTAAAAATAAAGCTAATAAATACTTTCATTTCATATTTCATAATATGCTTTGACATCAGGTTCCTCGGAATAAATAAAGAATTAAGAATATAGTTTGATGTTTTGCATAAATTGTATATTTTCCAACTAACCCTTTTGTAAAGCTGTTGAAAATATCATCCTACATACATAACGCACTGTTAATGCTAGACGACCAGGCGGTTGCCCCTCAAAATTCGAACCACTGAAAAGTTCTAAAAGAATGACGACATCACATATTATAATTTAATCACCGATTTTGCATCTTTGCCTATTAAAAAAGACATTAAAAGTACGACATTTTTCCGAGGTCGCCGTTTATTACCTATAGTAGTTTAATTCATACATTTGTAGTCATAAAAAAACTGTTTTCTGCACAACAAGTTTCGAATTTTCATAAATCTTTGGAAAACATGACAATATATACATCTGGTATGATAAATTATTTTTGATAGGTTGTAGGAATTCCCTGTGGAAACAAGTTGCGCTCATTTTCAGATTTATTCCTTTACTGCAATGTATGCAGGTTTATGGCCAAACTCCACAAAGATCCTTCAAAATCAGATTAAATATATAAATATAATAATGCTTGTAGCTATCTTGAAGATTTAATTGTAGTCAATAACCCTGACCTCTCCATAAACTTCACTACGATTTATCACAGAAAAATGTTGTTTTGGATAAAGCTGAAAGGTGGAGCAGCAGTTTTTTTTATCTAAATGTTTCACAATGTTAACTCAAATTTAAGAAATAAAATATAAAGTGATTTTTCATTACCCATATTGAGTCAATATTTTGTTACATATTGTCGGAAATTCTGCTTTTTTTATTTTAACATTTACACCACATCTTGTTTTTATTGATATTTTTACACTAAATCCAGTCGGACGTGTTTTGATTATGTTCTACATCTTGATGTATCTTGTTTTATTTGTAACTGTCTGCTTAATCTTATTCAGTTGTATTTAAGTGTATGCATGTTGTATTACATCACTGTTCCTAGAGCATCACAAACATGATTAATACTATCCATATTTTATGTGCCTGACATAAGACGGGAACCTGCAATCCAATAGATATCCAAGTTTAAATGTTTAAGTGTTACTTGATTTCCATTGTTTACTTTTTTATGTTTTGTGGGCTTTTACACTTGCCTTAAGGTGTGGATATGTGACTCTTATTGAAAGTCTAAAAGGCATCCTGTAGATACCTGTAATTTTTACTAAAGAAAACTAACAGGACATTGCGCTTTAAAGCTTTAGTTTTCAGTGTAGTGTTGAATATTCTATATGTGTTTTTTGTTTCATTTTGTTGGCAATGATCTTTTCTGTTTTTGGACTTAACGATTTCTGTCTTTGTATTTGGTATTTCGAATTCCTTATACAGGTTGGATTACTGTATCAAAGTCAATCATACTACATCATTGACAGTTACAGTTCGTGGATTCCAAGCCTATGTTCTTTTTGTTTTCGTTTTATCTTTCAATTTGTCTTATCTCTTTGGACTATGCACTTTTGATCTCTCACATGGGTATTCTACACTGGATTAACAACAAACTAGACAACGACAAAATTCTACCAAAAGCACAATAAAGAAATTAAAATATACTCACGGAAAAAGGAACTGTGCAAGGCTTTCGCATTAATTAAATATATATACCAAATATTTATTTCTAGCAATAATTACAATAACATCATCCGAAAACATTTTTTGTCTTTTAAACAAATCTGCATGACTTTGATTAAAAAAATGTCAATGTGCGGCTATTTTGAAGACAGTGATGATGAAAACGAAATTCACAAGCGTTAGTAACGGGTATGTCCTCCATTTGCATCGATGCAAGCAACAAAACGTCAAATCATTGCTGACACCAGATTACGAACAAAAGCTTGTGGAATGTTATTCCAGATGTTGACAAGTGCTGGACCGAACTCCGCCAATGTAACAGGCGGTTTCGGAAATCGTCGAAGTCTACGGTCCATTTCATCCCACAAATGTTCAATTGGGGATAGATCCGGAGAAACGGCTGACCAATCCAACAAATTGACATTTTGCTGTTGCAAGAAGTTCTGAACAACTCGGGCGACATGGGTCTGGCGTTATCTTGCTGTAACGTCACGTTGTTGCCATGATTCTGGATGAATGGAATCACATGCGGCTGGAGGATCTCATCACGGTATCTGGCGGCTGTCAAATTTCCATTAACGAGTTGTAACGCTGTCCTTCCAGTTGCTGTGATGCCTCCCCACACCATGACGCTACCTCCGCCAAATGCGCGACGTTCGATCACGCATGGATCTGAGAATATCTCCCCAGGGCGACGATAAGTTCTAAGTCGGCCATCATGACTGTCCAAGTGGAATCGGGACTCGTCAGTAAAGAGAATGGTGTTCCAGTCTTGTAAATGACGTCTGGCCCATCCAAGTCTGGCAACAGGATGTCGTGGCTGTAAAACTGGGCAAATTGCAGGACGTCTTGGACGGATGTTGTGTTCACGCAAACGGTTTCGGACAGTTCTTGGACTGATTGGTCGAAGTCCCGGAATAGTCCTAGCAGTTAAACTGGCGGTCTGGAACCGATTCCGTAGATGGGTCAAACGGATATGGTTGTCCTGACGTCGCGTCGTAACCCTCGGACGTCCTGTTCGTGGATAGTAGGAAACGTTGTTTTGCTGGTTGTATCGTCTCCATAATGACAGTATTGTGTTTCTGTGACAGCCAAAGTGTCGGGCAACGTCTGCTTGGCATCTTCCAGATTGCAGCATTCCAATTGCACGATTGCGTTGATCTTGGGAGAGCCGTGGCATCAGGAAAATGGATAATGTATCGGAATAAAGACGATTTTCTGTTTGTGTAAGGTGCAAACAAACCTTCTGAAGGACAATTATTCGCCAAATGCTTAAGGACGTGAACTGAAGTCAGAAAAGGTGGAAATATGGCATACCCCGATGACACTTGAAAAAATCATACAAAACTTATTGAAGCGTTTTGCATAGCTAAACACCATTTAAATGCAACAATCAAAGATATATTTCATTGAAATAATTGTAGAATAAAAATTTTATCAAACAAGTCATCCCATATTAGGTTACCCTGATTATATACTCCCTTTTATAGTTCACACGGACGCTAGTGGCGATGGTTTTGGTGCGATTTTGTATCAGTGTCAGAATGGAGCCGAAAGAGATATAGCTTACGCAAGTAAGGGGTTTAAGGGGTTCAGAAAAGTTGTATCCCGCACATAAGAGGGAATTTCTCGCCCTAAAATGGGTCATTATAGACAAATTTCATGATTATCGTCATGGTTACCGCTTCGCGGTTATTCTTTACTGGACTATTTTTCAAACACTTTTTTTTATTTCGGCGACTCAGAGCTTTACACAAAGATTGGCATACCTGTTGATACCCTGTTTTTCCATGGTTGAGAGCAGTCTCTCTAGGGCTGTCAGGTTGGTTACTTATTCCTTATTCCTTATTCGTTGCTTATTCCTTATTCCTTATTCGTTACTTATTCATTACCTATTCCTTATTCCTTATTCGTTACTTATTACTTATTCCTTATTAATTACTTATTCGTTACTTATTCCTTATTCCTTATTCGCTACTTATTCGTTACTTATTCCTTATTCCTTATTCGTTACTTATTCGTTACTTATTCCTTATTCCTTATTCATTACTTATTCGTTACTTATTCCTTATTCCTTATT
>JAULBM010321674.1:0-13505 GCA_032357055.1 Geukensia granosissima | reverse complement strand
TAACTAAATTACAAAATATTTCTTACAGAAGAAATTGATTTTTTTTAATCAAATGCATTCTTATCCATACAGTGGAAGTAGATATATAAATATATGTTCTCCTTTTGCATCCGGACGGTAACGGCGTGAGTAGACCCAAACATTACCTTGCAATGCCAAAATATTTACATTGTCTCGTTTTATTAATAGTAACAAAGTTCAATCCAGGGTAAACGGGCGGAAATGTTAATTGTCCTTTGATTTTTGATATGACATATAAACCAACATCTTTGGTTTATTTCATCACTTGAACAGATCTACAATATATATAACAAACATATCAGTCATTATTTGTATTGAACAAACATATCAGCCATTATTTATATATAACAAACATATCAGCTATTATTTAAAAGGAATCAAAAACATCTTTATAGTTTTCGCAGGAGCAACTTTAATAAAAGTTTGGTATATCAACATCGTACCAAACACAAACACAGCATCAAAGATATTAATATTCAACTTTGTGTACAGACATCAACATCCCCACAAGTAACACGAAAAAAAGCTTCAAATACGTAAACTTGCTTGATAAGGAAATTAGAAAACAGCATATCATCTTGGCCGAAATTATAATATCATGGGTATATTTGATATGTCTTGAGTTTGCAATGGAGAAAGTCTCAAAAAGAAAGGCAATGAAATATCTCATGGCAGACGTATCAATCGAAACAAGCACAAACATCATCGCAATACAGTATCATTAAAAAGTTAAATATATATTCTAAAAAATGATGGAAGAAATCATCTACCTTGAAAATCAGGAACTGTTACACTACAAAATTGTATTCTATCTGGAAAAAAATATGACACAATATCTCGCTGTAGTCTTTTGTACGAATAAGCACTTATCATCTCTGCATTTTGTTCCCATAAATTATTTACCAAAATTGGCAAACGCGAAAATCATCAACGAAAATTTCTGAAAATAACTTCTTCTAAAAAAAGAATTATTTTAATGATCTGGCCAGTATATTTAGACATTCTAATGTGGTACTTAACACATTCCAACTTATTATGAGAACATCGAACTCACTATCCTCTCTTACACGTACAAAAAACCCACCATAGGTATATTTTTTCAGAAAGATTCAGAAATTTACAACAATTGTCTAGATTCATGTGACTGTCTTTGTTCAAAATACAAATATGAACCTAGTGGTCATGATATTACCGTCAAAGACCTAGAGTTTATTGCCTTCCCTGTAAAGGGCCCTAAATATCGTCCTGCAGCCAAAATTAATGGGACCGAATGTCGTGATGTTATTGAAAAATCTCGTCACATATATTGCAAAAAAGTTGTCTAAAAGATATTTCGGATAAATTCTAGATTAAGACCTTGCCAAATACACGAATAAAATAATTGTTATAGTAGATATTCGTATTTAACATTGTAAAACGATTTTTCAAGTTACTAGAACATCCCATGCTGTTTTCAGATTTAAACGCAAAATTAATGAACTTTATGAAACGTATGTGTTGACTCCTGCAGATAAAGCAGCTAATGATATTGCAGGTGTCTGTTGAAAGTATTATATAGAGGCCCACCGCAATGAAATTTATAGTTCCAACACTTACCAAGCTACAAAATTGACAATACAAAAAGATCGTTAATTATCATTTGAATGTTAAATCACAGCTAAAGGCTGCGTTTGATAATATGAGAGTTTCTACAATGTTTAGACTCCAAATTTGTTTTTCTACAATACAAAGTTATGAGTTTTCTATTTTTATCCCGCTTAACCACACAAGCTTATCAGGGAAAAGTTTTCATATTTAATAAATTAGTCATTCAAAAAGTCTAGTTGTTCTTACACATGCTACAATAAATACAATTCAATTTTATAAGAAATATAGTTGTTGGACATAATCTGACTTTATAGCGGTCGAATTTCTTCTTGATTATATTTATGTACGGTTCGACAACAGATAGATGGTTCTTGTTTCTGATTGGCTAATACATTAAAAATATTCTACTCTGAAATCGCTTGGCCAAATGGGTTTAAATTTGATATGGAACAGCTATGGAAGTTCCTTTATGAAGTTTCGGTCGGACAAAAAAATGGCCGCAATGGACAATTCTTATTTCTGATTAGATGATAAATTAAACAATCTTCTCATCTGAAACTGCTTGGCCAAATGAAGTAACATCTATGGAAGGTCTTTTTTAAAAATTCATCATTTTCTCTGGATCCGACTAAAACGTTGCCGCCATTGACGATTTTTGTTTCTTACTGGCTGATACATTAAAAAATCATCTCCTCTTAAACCGCTTGGCCAAATGAATTTATATTTGATGTGAGGCATCTGTGGACGGTCATTTAAAAAATTCCCTTTTTTGTAGCGATTGGACAAAACATATGGCCTCCATGTACCCATGTACAATTCTTTTCCAAATTTGATTATACATGAAATAGTCTTTTATAGTCCTTTATGCAAAATCCTTTCTAAGTTAAACGAAAATCGTGGCTACTATTGATCATTTAATATTTATTTTTCCATTGGCCCAATGTCATATGAGAGATACAGTATCAGTCTTCTGAGCCTCTTATATGTTCTATGATAATTGAACACTTTTAAAGGAGCATGTACTTATGCAGAATTTTAACAATTCGTTTGTTTTTCTTTTTTTTGTAAAGAACATGAACTATACTCTATGTCAGGCTTTTCTGGAGTGTGATTTTTGGGATTTAAAAAATATTGGTACGTTTCTGCCTTGGTATTTATATTCAATCAAATGAAAGAATTGTCCCACAGTTAACGGTTTATGTTTAACGCCATTCAATAACGTTTTACATACTATTATCTGCCCCTGAAATTCTCGACGGAGATTTAACATTGACGGTCGGCCATCTTCGTTTTTGGCGGGAGCGCTTAAGTTTGACCTAGATAAAGTTATTTAAATAATTGTGCATATTTCTTTTGTTTGGACCTTCTCTTTCGATTAAAATAAGAAGAATAACTTTTAAATTTTCATTCAAGTGCACCTCAAGCCATTTTTGCATGTTATCTAATCCAAGATTTATTTCTTAATTATTACGCAGCATTGATAATGTGTACTCCCTGTCTCGCGCTAGCGCGTGCAAAGAGCCACTTCCGACAAACAAATGGCTGACTTTACAATGTAAAATTCCCGTAGAGAATTAAAATCTCGGCCTAACTTAAAATGCATCTTGATTTCTAAAAAGTATTATTGCAACTTACTTGCACTTTTTTCGATCTACAAAATAAACACTATTTTATAAGAATATGGCAGACAGTTTTCCTTCCATAACGTTTTTACCCGTTCCAACAAACTCTGACATAGAGTATAGACCACTCAGCCACCCAGGCCCTAGGCAACCTTTGGGTTCTGCTGTCAGTGACTTTGTTCTTTTTCTGTATATAATTCAAGAAACAAATCCTCAATAAAATTGTGAAAGTACTATTGTTTATTGGATTCAAATTTTCATGGATTTCAAGGTTAAGAAAATAAATAAAAGAGGTATGGCCGTATTTTAGGCATAAAAATCACCATGGTCAAATATTTTTAAAACTTTGCTTTTAAATTTTTATACGATGGCAAAAAATTTGCAGTCATATTATGTTATGGGGATGTCATTGCTGGGGGCGTCGGTGTGGGCCTCCAGTTGTATCATACTGCACTTGCAAAGCAACTCTGTTATATATTCATATTTGAATAAAAAAATCTTGTTTTCTTGGGAAGTATCAAATTTAACTACTGTTTCCTCCTGTCTATACAGCACAAATTTTTTCATGACTTTTTCCTTTATTATTGTGGTGCCCAGTAGTCAACAAAACAAATAATTTCCAGATTTTTCCTTCTGATTTTAAACTTGTCTGAAAGCATTCTCTTTATAACTGAATTTTTGTTTGTTTACATGTTTGTCCAGATATCAGTATTATTAGAAGTTGGCTTGTGGGGTCATCCTTTCATGCAGTTTTTACTTTATTTATTAAAATCTCAAGAATTCTATCTGTAAGGCAATAAATTCTTACAAAAACCAAAGAGGAGCATAGCCATGTTTTGTTTTCTGGACCTCTACACATGCATGAATTTCCATAGGTTAAAAAAAAACAAAGAAAGTTTTAAAAAACTAGCATTTGATCCAGACCTCATTTGTAATTAAGTCATGACCACTAGTTGGTATGGGCATATTCCAGTTGTAAGTCAAAATTTGCTGGTTTTAAAATTATAATAACTAATTGGTTAAGGCTTTTGCCGTGGTAATTCACCAAATTAGTTTAGTTTAAAACAATATGAGTTCAAAGAGTTGCAAACTTGAAATTGATTTACACAATTTCGTAAATTCTTTTTATGTTATTGTAAACAGGAGGTTTATACTTCAGACTTAGCTGACAAAAAATCATAAATAATTTATAATAAAGTTTAATATCACTGGTTTGTAAGACCTTGAACATCAAATTTTATCAGATGTGAGCTTCTGCAAACTCTGTTGACTGGGAAATCTCTGAGATATGCTGATCATATAATATATATTTTCATGGTTTTCATCTGCGTGTTATACACGCTTTATAAGCTTTTTCCTAGTTTCAATGGCCTCAAAAAGGGGTGATTTTCTTCAATTCGCTGTATAGACAGTAGAATTGGGTACATATTTTAACTACAAACTCCCAGGAAAATTTGGACTTTAACAAAAATGGCTTATTTTATAAATTTTTTTTCAAAGATTTAACTTAAGATAACATTACTGACGTCTCTTGACAAAAATTTGTTATTAATGAAAAGTTAAGATAAGCTTAACATCTCAGAGAAAATCATTTTGTCGAAACATGCGACTGAGTTCCCAAATGACGAGGGTCGTTAAGGCCCATTTTGGGCCCAAGAAATTAAAATTGGCTAATATCTATTATTTTATATTTTTTGTATTGAATAATGTCTAAAAAAACAAAATCCAAAAGAATTTTTAGTTTAATAAGTTCTACAAACGTCACATGACACATAGAAAATGCTCTAAATGTGAAAATATTAGGAAATCAATGAATTAGATGCAATATTCGATACTATTCTGTCGATTTTAATATAGATCGCACAAAAACATCACAACCAAACTCTGCACAATTAAAGATCTATCAAGTGCAAATGTTTGGTTAAAATATCTTTGTGATGTTTTTGTGCGATCATATCTATTTTTTACAAAACACCTTCAAAAATTGAGCATTTTACCGAAAATGTTCAATTCTGGTCAAAATAGTCAAATATACCCTTTCATTTTGTCGATATGATGAAAAGTATAAAAGAAAAAGAAATGAATTGTTAAAAGACGATTATTAAACAGCATTTTCACAACAACTTATTATTGTGTCACAAAATCTATTTGGGCCAAATATAGGGCTTAAAGTACCTACTCCTTTATCATCTTCATTAGCTTTTATATTCAAATATACAAATTTTATACTTAAACAAGTGTTATTTTACTTTTCGCCATATTTTTGTCATTGAGTAATCCTACGTTCAATGAACATCTCGACCAATTATAAACTAAAAATTAAGGAGACCTCAGAATCTACAGAATCTGCTTTATACCTAGATTTACTCCTCAAAATTGACCACGAGGGAAAACTTGTTTCTAAGAATTACGACAAACGGGATGACTTCAACATTCCTATTGAAAAATTCCCATATTTATGTGGCAATATTCCTGCTTTCCCTGCCTACGGGTTTGGCAGTTGATTCGATTCCCTCCTGCCTGTTTCAAGTATCCGAATTTTCTAAAGAGAACATTGTTGTCGCATAAATTACTACATGAAGGTTACATTCAATCAATGTTGAAATCGTCCCTCCTGAAATTCTATGGTCGCCATCATGAATTGGTCGATCCATATGGTATCAGTGTACACTGTATCTGAACTAGTTATGGACCTGTTACCAGTAATACAACAAAAAGTTGACCTCTTCTCGGATTAACCTTATCGCGATTAAGAGATTAAGGTTTCCATGACAGGTTTTGCGAGCAGGACAGGAGGTTTTTACCCTTCATGAGCACCTGATCCCACTCCTGCTTTGTGAAGGAGTTTGTGGATTCCAGGCCTTGGTCTGATTTGTTTTTGTTTTGTTCTTTGGTTTGCGTCGGATTTGTCTTGTTTCTTTGTACAAAGCAATTTTGATCTCTCACATGGGTATTCTACATGAGAAGTTTTCAGGTGTTTATAAAATTTAAATAAATATATCACGTACCAAAATTTTAGGCCTCTGACATACATATACCGCATGTTTGCATTAAGTCAGGTACAAGTGTAGCAAGTCAGCCGCAAGCTTGTGGCAAATTAAACAGCATGCTTGCAGCAAGATCATTTCTCGTTTGCAAATTATTTTTCCGACACACGGTTTATCCCAGGTTTATGAGCACTTTTCTGGAAGTCTTCTTAGGCAGACCTCCTTCGCACACATCTGTCATTCGGCTAACTGTTCTAGTTGCCTTCTGGCACATCACTGATCGATAAATGCGGAAAAATTCCAGCACTTTTTAAGTGAGCAAATGTTAAATGATTCGATATTTGTTTTCTTTTTTTATTAAAAATCAGACACTTTTACAACATATATTTCATAGAGCAGAAAATCTATACATTTAGACATCTTCCAAGAAAAAGACAAGAAAAATGAAAAACAGCAACAAAAATAATGAAAAAAAAAACAAAGAAAAAACCCCGAAAAAGCCGAGAATTACTCATCAGATTGTCATTCTGGGTGTAGAAAATATCATCAAAATTGCTCGGATAGAATTCGAAAAAGTTACATCCACAATTTGTGTACCCACTTGCGTTGTACAAACGATCAGACTCCTAGAAAGCTTAGTACTAAAATATCAGAAAATTTTTAACTTTTCCAATCAAAGGAAATATATTATTGAAGCTGCGTTAGTTAAAAAAATCACTGAAGTTTATTTAAGATTATACGTGTGAATGTTTTGAAAAAAGTACGAGGCACACACTTTTTAATTTGGCACGAAAGGAAGACAAATTCGACGACAGGGACAACTACTAAGTACAAAACGTTTCGTAGCCCTTCCGTATTTCAATGCTTCAGAGTTTTAACAAATGCAACCAATTTCTATAAAATATCCTTTGATGAATTTTATGCCAGACAAACTTGACAGATGGGCTGGTGAGATACCGGCGGGAACAGTGATTACAATATACAAGATCCAAAACATCCAATTTCAAAGATCCAAACATCGTAAAAAAGTACTCAAATCCAAACATATCGAAATAGAAAGCAAAATCCAAGGAGAGGGACAACTACAAAATGCAATATGTTTCGAAGCCTTTCCTTATTGTCAATGCTTTAGAATTGAATATTTTCTTTTTGTCGTTTCGTAGGGTTTTGAAGGGGTTGACCGACGCAAAATATGTTTGCCAATCCTTAAAGTATTTGCTGAATCAGCGATGTATTTACCAGGTAAAAAACAATTATACTAAAAGGAAGACAACTAACTTTAAACAAAATAATGTTTTAAAAAATATACATTTGTCACATAAGATATTTACGTCTCAAATTTATTTTAGTAAAAAACAAAATGTTTATTAATACTTTCAGTACTGAAGAAGATGGATTATTACGTAATATAGCTGATGAAGTACTAATATTGATTAGTTTTCTTTTCAGTACTGAACAAGCATTATCTATAATTTTAGTTCATTTTTTTCATAAACTGCGTCAGATGATGAAGAAATTTGTATACTTACTAATTAAAGATTAATTCGCTTTTCGTTCTAGTGCATTGTGTGAGAGTCTGTATCCCCTGAGTAACGAAAATAAAGTAATATCTATATTAAACAAAAAACTAACATCATATTCCTTAAATACAACATTTTATGAACATGTATCCTGCGTTTTATTACATATTGTATTAGTTCAAATTACTCATCTTTTCATAAATAAAGGACAAGGGTCGTTAAGCTTCTTTTTAACCCAATAATTTTGCCAGATAATATAAGCGGCCAATATCTACATTCATTGTTCGGGTAAATATCAAAGAGACTGTACTCAAACCACGAGAAAAACAGAGTAATATACAAATGAAGGGGTTCCACAAGGCTTTCAACAAGGGTGGAATACAACACTTTGTTAAAAGCTCCAAATCGCCTGAAATAAAAAAGTCGTGAAAGCGTATATTAATATTGCTCTTCATTAAAATTATCAAAAGAACATGTATCAAAACATTTAACACAAAGAAAAACCTATTACCATAATTCCTGACTTATATTAATTAGGAGAAAATCTAACAGTTTTTTTTTTAAAGTTTATTAGTTTTCAACGGTGCTATGACGGATCGAAATTGCTTTTGATGTACCAATACTAAGAATTCACTTAATTTGATGCAGTTTTTTTCGATTTTGATAAAGATAGCTGAAACATCAAAACCGAAGAAGTAGGTACGTTAAGCCTAATATTTGGCCCAAATTTTAGATTTTGTGACACAATAATAAGTTGCTGTGAAAATCTGTTTAATAATCGTCTTTTTATAAGACATTACTTTTTCTTGTATACTTTTCGTCATTTCGATAAAATGAAAGGGTATATTTGACTATTTTGACAAGAACAGAACATTTTCGGTAAAAATACTCAATTTTGGAGGTGTTTTGTTAAAAATAGATATGGTCGCACGAAAACATCAATAAGATATTTTAAGCAAACATTTGTACTGATAGATCTTTAATTGTTCTAAGTTTGGTTGTGATGTTTTTGTGCGATCTATATTAAAATCATCAAAATAGTATCAAATATTGCATCAAATTAAAGGTAAACTTAGTATTTCCACATTAAAAGCATTTTCTATGTGTCATGTGGCCATTGTAGAACTAATTAAAGTACAAATTCTATTGGATTTTCTGTTTATATATGTTATTCAATATAAAAATATAAATTAATTAGCCATTTTACAGAAATTAGCCAATTAGCCAATTTTCATTTTTAGCCAAATTCTTGGGCCAAAAATGGGCTTTAACGACCCTCGTCCTTTCGCACAATTAAAATCTATCAAGTTCAAATGTTGGGCACATATCTTCCTGATGTTTTTGTGTCCTCGTATAAAAATATGGGATGTGACATGATTGTTCACGAGACCGTCTCCGACCAAATAACAGTCGAAATTACTGTATATTTCAATTTAATAAATTTTAAATGAAGCCCCGGTCAAATGTGTCCGGTTTTTTGTCGAAGTGGCGACCATAATACAAAGAAGAGTTATAAATTATTAAAAACGGTTCTGGAACTACAAATTTCATAAAAAATATTGTTGAGTCATGGAATCTAAACCTTGGGATAAATATGGGGCTAATCGTAATTATTCCTTAATTATATGCATGTTTTGATAGAATTTAGGCTTTTAAATTACGTTGTTAAATATTGGTTTCTGTCAAATAATATCAATTAATATGTAAATTGACAAGAGAAGGTGTTTTCATGATAAAATCTTCTATTTCATTAAAGCGCTAGAAAACAGGGCTCTCGAACAAGAGACACTGGTGACCAACCCTGGTTCAGTGCGTTGAGGTAGGGCAGGGCCACGAATCTGTCTGCACTGTTTGCCATCATGGTCCTTAAAAGAGTTGTTTTTACATAAACTACAGATAACATCCCAGACTAGAAGATTTTTAATGAATTTTCAAAAGGGTCTTATGTTAACTTAAGTTCAGCTGTGGCAGCCACTTTAATTGGCTGTTGAGGCCTTCGGATAAAATTCTAAGAGGGACCCACCTAAGGACCATTCCATCAAAGATTGGTTACAATTGAGCATATAGTTACAGAAGAGAAGAATTTTTAACGAATTTCACCAATAGGTTCCAACGTTAAACTAAGTTCGGTTGAGACGGCTATCTGTTTGAAGGTAGGAGTCATCGGATTTATTACTGAAAGGGACCCCTTATGACCACTCAAGCACGTTTGATTCTATTTAAGCAAGTAGTTATCGACGAGAAGATTTTTCAATAAATTTCCCAAAGGGTCCTATGTCAAACTTCGATTGCGTCGGCAATTTTGGTTGGCGTGTTGGGTCACCAAAAACAATTCTGAAAAAAGATCAACTAAGGACTATTTCACCAAAGTTTGGCAAAAATTGACTGGACAGTTTTGGAATGGAAGATTTTTAGAAACCTACAATTTTTCTATTTTTAGCAACTGCAGCCAAGTCGATCGGACCCCGGATAAAATTCTGAAAGCGGACCATCCAAGGACATTTCCACCAAAGTCTGGTTCAGAATGACTCAGTGAATTCAGAGGAGATGACTAAAATGATAATTGTTGACGGACGACGGACGCCAAATGACGAGAAAAGATCAGGTAAAGCTAGAGATTATTTTTTTATTACGGTTTAGCAGATACAATTACTTGCCAAATGAATAATTACGTGTATTTACTGAATGTTTAATTGCTAAGTGTTGTTTATTTTTCTATCAGTCTCATTACAAAAATGATCATTGCCAGAACTTAATTGTCATTCTGGCGATCAGCTTACCGTGTTCACATGTGTCATTTGTTTTAACTTGTTAACAACTGACTGCACAATGTACTGGTTTTCTTAAATTTATAAAACTCCATATACGTCTGGGTTTATTTCTGATTCTAGTAAATGTACTAAAACTAACGTCTCAATTATAATAACTAGTGTTGTAACTTCTATTAAGGCACTCATTGTTAACTTTTGCAATAAATGTTATGAAAATTCATCTATTATTTATTTTCGGACTGTTAAAAATTCACAGCTGTTTTAGACGAACTAAAGTCTGTTCAATATAAAAATATCAAACTAGGAGATGTGACATGATTTCCACGAGACAGCCTTCCACAAAATGACGGTCGAAAATAAACTTATACAAGTCTCGTTACGACCTTTAAAAATGAACTGGAGTGAAGTTTCCTTTCATACAATAGACTGTTATGATTACTCTACTCATTATATCACTTAACTACATAAGTTTAATAAGGAAAAGTTTTCATATCTATTCAATTAGTCATTAAAAAGGTCTTGTTGTCTTACATAGGCTGCAAAAAATAAAGTTCTCTTTTTAGCTATAAATCTTATAATTAATCAATCGATAGATATCACCTGACATAAATGCCGCTGTCGAATTACCTTTTGATAATATTCATGTACGATTTGGCAGATAGAAGGTATACCAATGAGTACAAACTGCCATTATTGCCAATTGACCGATAGGAACTGATTACATCATGATGGCTTAAGTTAATTGTATGAGGTGTCCGTGACGCTAATTTTATTAAATATATGAAACAATAATTAATTCTTAAAATGCCACATAACCACAGAGACCAAAGACCGCTTAGAGCCAAAAGCCACCGATTGAATTAGCAACGGGATGGGCTATACAGAGTTTGCGAGCGCTGCAGATGCTGACGTCATGTATAAAATCGTATAAGTTATTTTCCAGATATATCTATGCCTGGACTATACCACCGGACAGGTAACTCAACTAAGCAAGCTTCTGAATGCTGATGGTATACCAGAGCACTTAATTTAAGTCTGAATATTACCATTATCCATGCCCGACAAAGGAAACAGCCGCACGCTACTTTACTTTCGACGTCATTCCAAACACCACGGTGCAAACTCAGCTGGACATTAACATTGTCAAATCCTATTTTTGGCACTAAAGCACGATAAGGATAAAATTAGTCATTGGTTGTAACAACTAGTGGAAGTGTTGAACAAACCAGTACCGAATGAGTTTCAGAAGCGTCGCCTGAGAGTTGTGGTTTGGATTACGCCTAGGTAGCATATATCTTCGATTTGATTTTGAACTCTTGTTACAGCAAGTAATTCATATTTATTCAGAGCAGCATTGATGTCTTATTCAAGGACGACTGACCGGTACATTGATCATTCCACCAAAGATTAATTGCAGTTAGCTCAGTAGTTTTCAGAAAGATAGTTTTAATATACCTTTTAGGCCAATTGCGATAAAATAAGAAATTATATATTGATCACTGTGCTTACGAATCAATAAAGTAATTACGCTAGTAAGAAGGAAGTGTTCTAGCTACCAAATGTTCATCTCCTAAAATATATCATGAAAAATATATACATGTACGACTTTGATTGGCTCTGATTCAACCACTCGGTTGCATTTTTGTGACGAAGGATGCAATCATATAACGCAAGGTATTCTGTTGTGAAATCGTCAACGCCTTTTTTATTTTAACAAAAATGGATATAAAAATAGAAATGGATGTTTAAATTCATCTTTTAAAACTCGATCAATATCCAGTTTTCAATGATTATAGTAGCGCTCATTATAAGTGCCTGTTGTGATAGAAAACTTGCCAAACGTATGTATAAAACAACTTTTTTATTTCAATAATTCTTCAATATTATTTTGATTCATAATCAACTCTTTAAAGTGATATCGATGGAAGACTCAGGCACATACCAGATATGGGTGTAACATACCAGATCTTTTTTTTAAATTGCATCCAATAAAGATAACAAACTCATACAAAAATATTCGGCCGTGAAGTTTTTGAAGAAATCTCGTGTAGAGAAACGTGATATTTTATCATCGGAAAGTTCTGTGTGTAATTTTAGCGATATATTTCTTTAGCCTATATGTAAGGTATTGTTTGGATCCAGCAAAACATTTTCACCCCGACACATGTATCATGCTTCTCCCATGTCAGAAATCTAGGTTTATATTGGTTTGTCTTTGTATTTCACATTGATTTTTGTATTCAAATGTATAAAACTGAAGCACTATTGTTTTTTTACGTATACATTTTTGTATATGCTTGTTGATCTAGAGTTTGCCTTAAGAAATGTTCAAGGCTTACTCTCAGAATCAATGACTTTATCCGTTTCTTGCGCAAATGGCGCATGATTACCCAATACCTTCGCTTTTTAAAAGTTTTATTCTTAAGAAATGTTGGTTTGGAATTTACTCAAATGGTACAAATTGAAATAAATACATTGAAAGCACTAAGATCTTTGAAAAATATCAGTTTGATTTTTTTTCAAAATTGTGGCTTGAGTCATCCGCATTCGATTTAGACATTGTATCAGTTTAACATTAAATTAGAGAAAAAATAATATGATGGAATAAAACTTGTTTAAACTATATCGCATTATATGCACGATGTTTACATAGACAAATTCCTGAAAGGAAAATGTTACAAAAACGCTTATGGTCAAGACAAGACATAAAAGTTCATAGACAAATTCCTGAAAGGAAAAGGTTACAAAAACGCTTATGGTCAAGACAAGGATCGGGGCAGCAACTCCAGCAAAAACAGTAGCAGTTGCAGTGAAGGCAAGAAATATTATTATTTTCTGTCGAGAGAGAAATCATGCCTGTCAACGGTTTATCAATTTAATAGGGGTTTTCCTTGTTCTCTTCAAAGGAATTCGAAGATACCCAAAGGGGCAGACAGAAATCGTTAAGCCGAGGACAGACAAGACCATGGCCAACAAAATGAAACGAAAGACAAACAT
>JAULBM010321653.1:0-13505 GCA_032357055.1 Geukensia granosissima | reverse complement strand
GGTGGAATTTTAGATTTGACTGATTTTTGATGGAGGATATTGCTTAAATTGATTGCGTCAAGACCTTTGTTAGCAAAGTAAGTATGATTAAATTTCCTAGGGGTATAGGGTACAATTTTCATGCAATTTTGAGTTGAACAACAATTGAGAATAAGGTTTCTTGGGCTTATAAGATGCCTAATATATAGTACTGTTCAAATAAACCAAGTTTATGATGTAAAAACAACTAATTAATTCGCGGTTTACGAAAATGGAGAAAAACGGAAAAAATCTGAAATTTTAAAAATCTAGGTTTTTCATGATTTTTGGTATCAAAAAACGAAAATAAAAAGACATAGGGGTTATAAAATTTAATAAAAGTTTATAATTTATTAAATCATACATGAAAAATGCATCAAAACTTCATACAGACTTCAGTATATAAGTTGAAAGGCAAAAAATTGAGTTTTCCGGAAATTTAGGTAGGGGTAGAACTAGAATTTTTGCTATAACTTTTTTGATAGTCAACTAAATTTTAAAAAAGACAAGTTTTGAAAAGCTCATACATATACCTTTTCAGCAATGCCATATTTGTATAGATTAATGTACGTTTACATGTTATTAAACGTCCGTAAACTTTTAATTACTTGTTAAACGAAAATAGGCAAAAATAACATGGTGGGGTACAAAAAACACAGTATAACCTAAAAGCATCCCAGTGTTATGCTTGTTGACATTTAAAATATGTAAAAGGGTTTAATTACATATTTTAAAAAGTAGGTAAGGATGAGTCCTGGGGGGATGCACGGTAGACCTACCTTGCCCACGACTACACCGCTTTCAAATATTTCAGTCACATCACGGTGGTCAGTTTTACTAGTTGAGGAAGCTGGAGTTCCTTGACGGAACCACCATCCTAAGATAGGTAACTGATAAACCGTATCACGCCGTTTAGGTGATAGGCCACACTGACAGATACAGGTAAGTTTAAATCAGCTACCTAGCCAACTCAGCCACCCAGGCAAAATTTCTTGTCACTAACAAACAAACTTTGGATTGTACATGTGTTTTCATCCGAGAACTAGTTTTAAATGAAAAATTATGACCTTTTTGTCGCATGAACTATTTGAACATTTGTCTTGTCCCAAACCAAAAATAATCTGAATTATTCATTGTGTATTCATCTATCAAGATCAGAAATATAATTATGAAAGTAAGATATCATACATTTTAGTCGCATGAATTTATACCAAAAATATCCAAATTTGAAGTAATGTCTTGTCGCTAACTGAAAAAAATATTTCAAGCAACATTCAAGCCGCACCTCCATACGTAGTGTATATTTCTCCATTGATACGCTACTCCAGGGCGTGTGCTTCCTAAAACAAACGATTAAGGAATTCATTGATATAGAGTTGCCAATGACAAGAAAGCTACTCAACCAAGGGTTTCTCAGGGAAAGGTTCACTCATAACTCCGGAAATTTGTCGCTCGAAATCATGATTTGATTGAATTAAACGAAATATCCATTTCACAAATGACAATAGATAGCTTTCCACTGTCGTGACAACAAATTTGTTTACATACCACTTATGATTAACATCGATTGCGACTTTACTCCGGCTTTGTCTACTGAGTAACACGACGGGTGTCACTAGTGTAGTTGGATTTGCTTGCTGAGCACTATATGCAGTCTAGTTCTTGTTGGGTTCGTGTTATTATAGCTTTAGATTTCAGTCTGGTTTTTTACGTACTAATTTAGTCTTTCGTTTCTTTTTAGTCTGACACAGTCTTGTCTATATCATGCTTTAACGACATATGTCTGCCCCTTTTGGTGTTTTCAAAAGGAATTCGAAGTTACCAAAGGGGCAGACAGAAATCGTTAAAACGGAAGACAGACAAAACCATGGCCAACAGAATGACACGAAAGACAAAAAAAAAACACACAACACTACACTGAAAACTAAAGCTGGAGTAACAGGAACCCTACAAAAACCAGAGTGAGCTCCGGAAGGGTAAGCAACTCCTGCTCCACTAGTGGCAGCCGTCGTGTGCAAACCAGGGAAAAAATTTACCAGCCTTTGGTCTAACGTGATCATTCTTTGTACTCCGGATTTCTTCACAACACTGACCGCGATGAAATGGCTGAAATATTATTTGAAAGGAACAATTAAACCCCATTTATAAGCAAAAGTAACAATATCATGAATACTCGTGGAGCAATTTCGTGAGAATAAACAATAAGAAAAAGACCACAATCTACAAATTCTACGTAAATTACGATAGTCTATTACGTAAAAAATTTCATTAAAAATCGGATAGATTGAAAACAGGAAGTAACTCATAGCCGCAAAACGTTAAAATTCGATAATTGTGTAACATATAAAAATAGATACACTTTCAAAATGTCAAAAGTCACCCCATGCATATTGAAATAGATCCCCTCTACGAAACTTAAAGATAGTCGCAGCTCAATGATTTCATTGTGATTGGTTTTCAGTGTACTGAAAGAGTTTCATAAATTTGGCACACATCCCAAATACCCAATAAAACTAACTTTACATTTCAGATTGAACAGGGGACGCCAATACTATCATTTTTTTGCCGTGATTATCAAACGGTTTCATAACAAAAAGTGACAGAAGGTTCATTTTTAGATCTTATTGTATTCTACAGCTTTTTTTGTGAAAAAATGTGTCTTTCAAGAAATCCAATTCTAGTTAAAGTAGCTTTAATAGTTGCTTCTATTGGTCTGGTGCTTCACGTCGTCGGATTTGCATCACCATATTGGTATTATTACGAAACCAGATTTGTAACAAGACATGGAGGTGTATGGAAAAGCTGCTCGTATTCGGAATGGTTGGAGCTTTCCGGTTGTGAGAATATCAAAGGTGGTTCCAATGAAGGTAAGTTTGCAATTTTGAAATACGACAATTGAAACTTAATTTATAAAAAAATAGATGATATATGGTGTTTGCTGTAAACATTTAACTCCACTGACGTGATATGCAAACAATTCAATAAAAATATATTCCGCATTTCAAAATATTTTGGAACAAAAAGAAACCTGGTTAAAAAAAGAATATATGTTATTTTTAATCGTTTTAAGTTTAAACTTTATCATTTCTCACATGTAAACAAACTTCGTTCCATATACGACAATGTGATTCAATGGCCAAACTAACTATCTTCAAATGCGTTCTAATATTTATTGCAATTTATTATATAAAAAAACAATACAAGGTACAATTTTTAATCATCATCTTAAGAACCTCGGGAGAACAAGTCACTGCATATTATACTGGACGATCATTTGTATATTATACAAATTATATTTTGTCAGTACGTTACTAGTTTTACACTTAAATTGTTCAGGTTCTTCTCTGCTGTATAGCGTAGCTTCAGAAATTGTTTACAATTAAGAATTCATTCTAAAATAGAGAATTTTGGCACTGTTGAGTTGAAATATTTTGCGACTGAATAACTCCTTTGTAAAATGCATATTCTTACAAGACTGTAAGACGTCAAAAATATTTTTAAGGTACGTAACCAAAAGTGTTTCGGGTAATTTAAGGCAAAAAAGTTTTTGATTTCTTTTTTTAAACAAACATTTAAAGGGGTTTTAGATTTAGCCATTATAATTTGTTCAGCATTAATGGGACACGTTATAATGAATTGATATTCGGAAGGTCGGTATGATTTCGATGAATAGATGCTAAATTCTGCTATCGAAAAAAAAATCTGAAACGTCTTACCAAGCACTTTTAACACAGAAAACATTCGCAAAGACCATTTCAACTGAAAGAATGCTGTAAGATTACATTAAATGAATTGTGTAAAATATTTGGTAGTCGTTTGTTAACATTTTTCAGATTTTGAATTATAAAGACCACCGTTAAATGTTTAAATACCGTTCTGTATTTTGCAAGTAAACCTTACAAAATCAGCTTCATTGGCAAATATCAATTAAATGTTACACTCAGTACATTCAACAATGTTAACTAAATTCAGAATTTTGTATATTAGAAACACAATCAAGGCATGTTGAAGTGGGAATTTGCAAAAAAAGGTGGACAGCACGATAACGCATACAAATAACAGAAATGTAGCGAGATAACGTCTTTACGACAACTATGAAATGTCAAAACAATTCATCTTTTTCAATTAAACAGACGTTTGACCGTGAATTATGACGGTAAATTAAACTCCTTAGTTAGACGTGTTTTTAGAGTTACTGCACAATTACAAATACAGAAGATTGAATTCGATGCGTAATTTAAATCAAAGTCTTCAGTAAAAAGGTCGTTTAATTACATTATTAACTAATATTGTAAATTACTATAATTACAGCATACCGGCTGATTGCTGCACAGACGGTTGGACTGATTGGTCTTTTCATATGTTTTGTTGGAATCATTGGTATTATACTCAAAGTGTGTGTAAAGGATGGTCATTCCGCCATGAAGCATTGTTATGCGATAACCATAGTACTATTTGCAGCTGCTGGTATACTTAACAATTTCGCTCGAAAACTGAAGTTTTGTTTTCAGTTATTTATGCATCAATCAGGTTTAAAGAGATATAAATGGGAGAGACATACAGTAGATGAATGATTTAAGTTGATCCATGAGGTTACTTTGGGTTTAACTAATGCTGTTATATTATTTAAGAAAACCAAATAAAGATTCAACTGAATTATATTTCGTGTTAAAATATGGAAATTAGGTAAATAGTCTAAAACAATTCTGAAAATAAATTCATAGTCTGAATCTCAAATAAAAAAGAATTCAAACCCTTCGCATTTTTACATATATTTTTTTATTTAAATAACATAACTTTGTTTTCCTTATAAAATCTTTAAATTGAAGAAAATACCTTAAACTTTTTCAATAATCAGCATTTCTTATGACGTGGTTCATTTCATGGTTTTTCTTATATTTTTTATATTGTCACTGCTCCTAAAGTAAGTTTGGAATAAAAGGTGGGGATACGAAATACGCTTAGCACATCAGTATTCAATATTGGCTTAATGTGTTATATATTTTGGCATTTTTATAAAAAAAAAATTGTACTGAATTTATGGATTAAAAATAGACCCTTATCATTCGTTATTTTTTTATCCCTATATGTTTATTCCTGAGATTGTGCAACATGTGTAACAGTACTTTATGATTGTCTAAACCTAAAGTATGGAAGAACCTGAATTTTTCATAAAGGAAATTTCAAAATATGGAAAATGTGTACTAGAATATTGCCTATTTTAATGAATTAAAATTCAGCTTAACATACATCTTTTGTAATGAATACATCTCAGTTTTAATGTTAAGTTGCGAGGGGCTGCCGGGGTATAGAAATAGGGCGTTTGGTTTCTCCGCCGGCAGGTAGAACCCCTGCTAAAGGGGCGTCCGTTAGTTCGAGCGTGGTGTATAAATACTCGAACACCCTTTCTCAAAGGTTGTGAGGGGGAAAGAATAGGCACCAGGTATCTCCGTCCTCGAGGCACTAGTCCTCTAAAAGGGGCGTCCATCATTGTGGAGGATGCATAAATTCACAATCCGTCAAGAGGGAGACGTTAAAGACGCCCCGTGTTAAGGAAATGCCACGTCTTAAGCACGTTAAAGACCCCTTGTAACAGCTCATTTAGAGTGGTCCGTAGGCGGCCATTTACAAGACTAAATTTTCCGCCCCTATCCAACCCGCAATTTTCCCAGTTGCTGTCTAAAAGTCCCTTCCTTACCGGTCCCTTGCTCACAGTTTACATATTGATTTATTGTTTAACCTGTTTTCGTCCTGAATATGCATGAAATATTTGCCACTGGACGTTAGACAACAATCAATCAATCAATGCGTATATATATATACACCATTAAACTTTTATCAGCAAATTTACTCATATCCCTGCAGACTTGCTATGCACCTGTTTTCAACTTGGGGTTCGCAGTGTAAACACCTAATCCAACACATATCCATTTAATATTTGTTGAGCGGACGAAGAGTTGTTCAACCTGTCGGATAAGGTGTTAACACCATCAAACTTGATTTGGAAACAGGTGCGCTTGTAAAGTTTGAAGTAAGTTTGATAAAAAATTTAAATCGTGTAAATCCACCTTTAAAATACATTAAAGATATTCAAAGTTGACACTGTCTTGGTTTGATTTGGCAATAGCAATAACAGGCAGTTCATAAATGGTCCGAATTGTTTGGGTTAGTCCTACAGTTTCTGGATTAAAAGATCGTAAGGTATTTCTTACAGATAAATTTTTCCGCAAAATATCGTTATTACATTATTAAAAAGAAAATTCTTAACCCGAAAAGATTGTCGACATAATGTAAATCAAGAATGAGATTAAATGTGTGAACAAAGATATTTTTAATATGTTTTATTACCTTTTCGTTTTACAGTGCATGTGATTTAACTTTGATATATTTTTCAGCTATATTCATCCTAATCGAAATGGCTTTGTTGGCTGTGACGAGTACTCCCTTGCAAAGAGAAAATTTAAGTTGGTCCTTTGCACTTGATGTTGCAGGAGTGGGTCTAATAATCATCTCAGCTGTACTCATATGTGTGCCTTCTGGTGGACATAAAATAGGAACGAAGTAGATATGCAGCAGTTTAATGTTGACTGTGAATAGAACAGAAATTGGATGAAATAAAAAGCTTAAAATGAAAATCAATATAATTGGACTGAGAAACTCGTTTTAAACGTATTACAGTATTGTTTTTAAAATGTGCAGCACAAACCTTAAAATCTTTTCTACATTGTTTTTTATGCACACATGTTTGAATGTCGCTACTTAGTGTAGTTGCAAATGATTGGTTTAAGGTAGGGAAAATAACTTAGTAAAATACAATATAATATATGCAAGAGGCTTGTTTTTTTCATTGACAACATTTTGTATCTACGTTTCGTTCGGTTGATCGATTGTTTCATTAGACTATCAGCATGCCAACAGTTACCAATTATCTTCATTCCAAGACTTCATACAAAGGCTTTTGAAGAATAAAGAAGAGACAGCTGGTCGGAACTTTTTTTTCGCTTTAATTAATGATGTACTTTCACCAAAATATCTAATATCATCGATTTTGGCATTTATATCATTTTACTTATATATAGTTAAAATAGTTATTGGTTTACACTGTTTGGAAGTAGTTGTATACCTGATACTTACGTTAAGTAATATTTTGGAACGATTGTCCGTAAATTAAAAATCTTAAAAATCCCAGATATAATTATACATTTCAATATTTTGTTCCTCCTCATGTCAAGAACAGACCCTTGAACACAAATGAATTTACCTGACTCATGATGAAGTTAGAACTGGTTGTTTTCTATTTGGCTAAATAAGATATTGGTCCTTTTTTAACTCCAAACCTTGACTTACATTTTAAAGATAACAGCTCGCGATTGACACTCCTTTGCTTGCAATTGGAATTTCAGGTTTTATTGATCGGCTGTTGCTACTGACAAATCAAGAATTCCTAGTGGAAAGGTTGAGTTATCATACCTGAATTTTGTAGTGTTTATCATTATTTTGGTAATGACAACGGATATTTTTTCACAGGCGTAACTTCGTTCTGTTCGAAGACATTTTCCGTCTACTATCGCGTAACCGTGTGCTTAATAAACGCGGTACACGACAGATAAGCTTGTGTATAAGAACTGCTTACTCTTCGTTTTATGTGAACGATTTCTGCCGTCTAATTTATCATTTTCAAATTGTATTTCTTTTCTCTCTTCTTTAAAGAATGGCTTATATTTCTCTGGATTGGAATTGAAACTTATAGGACTATAAGTTTTTTTATGCCAATTAAAATTCATTCGATTTCATATTTTGCTAAAAAATCAGTAAGTTGTCTTATATTTCATTTCATATATTGCCATTGAGGACAAAACCAGGAAGAACTTACTTGTATTTCAGTTTAATATAATATAACAATACTTGTTCTTAATGACATTACAACTGCCATTGAAAATACATTCGTAATGCATAGCTGTGGTTCATTGGTCATTTTATAGCTGTCGGGCCCATATTTATTGTGTATTTTGACACGAATTTTGTTAGATATTATAAGTTTGAATGTAGTTTGAACTTGCTTTCTTTTACAAAAAGGTATCACACAAAATTACTTATTTACGAAACCATAAAGCTCAATGATTAAGTCATTACTTTTTGTCGTATTTTTAATGTATCATGCAATATTTCATTAAGTACATGTATAACAAAAATAAAGCTTACAAAAGTGCACAAAAGAAGCTCGATATGTATAATTTATACATATTTACATAAGTTCTATTATTAAATTATATTTTACAAAATACAGGTGCATTATCCACTATTTTTGTAATTGTATTTATATACAATCAATATAAATAATATGGAATATTGAATATTTAGTAGTCGGAGTAAAGTCTCTCTCACATTTACCTAACATCTTTTTTATTTTCATATGTGCCAGAAAGACAAAATACACTTCCTATTTAGATTATCCTTCATCAGACACGCTATCATCTAGAGATGTGGACGAGTTGACTTTCGTTCACTAGATTTCCTTTGGACACGAAACAAGCGATCAAAAAGTCTTAAAGGAAGCAACATTTATGTTAAATTTTGCAGGTAATAGGCAAATACAAATATACTGCAAAAATATAAGTAAACACATATTTTTCTTATGATCATACAAATATTAACTCAGGCATGTCTAAAGAAAGGTCAAAAGGTAAACCGGAACAATGAATAAATCCGGATAAATACGCAAAAAAAAAAGAAAAAAAAAAAACAACGCAAAAAGAAATATAGTATGGAAGATATTATGGTATTGATTCGAAGTTAGCAGTTTAGGCCAGAGACGTGTTAGGGCCGAGGGCCAATACTGCTGACCGAGAATCTATAGCAGGGCCGACACAGATACAGCCAGTTCGTAAAACTTTTATTAAATAATACAGCAGGGCCTAAGTATGAATATAGTTCCAGGGCCGTAGGTACATTAGACCAGGGCCAAATGAACTTATTGTCCAGGGCCGAATTACCCATATCAATTAATTATTAATACGAGAAAAAAATTTAAACTGTAAAGATCAGGCTGTCTTTTTTTCTTTTTTTCATTTTTTTTAATTATAAGGGCAGATTTATACATATTATTTAATAAATAACAATATCAATACTTAAATACTTTTCGAAGCCTTTCCGTATTTTCAGGGCTTTAAATTTTACCAAATGCAGTATAATTTTTCATACCGCTTTGTTTTTAAGTATGAAAACTCGATTTATATTATTGATTAAGTCTATAGAAAAACAATGTTGTGTTAATGAGTTATACAATAACAGTATTATTTAAAAAGAAAGATCGCCCGAGGGAGGCCGGAGTATACAAATAGGTCGTTCGGTTTCTCCGCCTGCAAGTAGAACCCCTGCTAAAGGGGCGACCGTTAGTCCGAGTGGGATGTATAAATACTCGAACTCCCCTTCTCAAAGGTTGTGCCGAAGAAAAAATAGGCACCAGGTATCTCCGTCCTGGAGGCACTTGATCTCTAAAAGGGGCGTCCCTGATTGTGTGGGATGTATAAATTCACAACCCGTCAAGAGTGAGACGTTAAATACGCCCCGTGTTTAGGAAATGCCACGTTTTAAGCACGTTAAAGACCCCTTGTAACAGCTTATTAGAGTGGTCAGTAAGCGGCCAGTTACAAGGCTAAATTTTCGACCCCCTATCCAACCCGAAATTTTTCCAGTGGCAGTCCCTCCCTTACCGGTCCCTTGCTCACAGTCGACATATTGATTTATTGTTTAACTTGTTTTCGTCCTGAATATGCATAAAATATTTGCTACTGGACGTTAAACACCAATCAATCAATCAATAAAAAGAAAGAATTTGGAATGTTTGCTCCAAAAAGATGATTTCCATCTTTAATAAGTTCTACAACAATTTATTCATAGCACAAATTTAACTGCTTTTAAAGCGTGTTTCTGGATAATATTTCATCACACGTGTGAAGACAAAAATAAGTCAAACTTTATGAATTTTTAGTTACTTTCTTATCATAAAACAGAAGGATCACTCCCAATCCAACAAACTACATATGACCTACCAATGTGTTTCTGGGCACCGGAAGCTCGACATACAGAGCTGACCAAGCGGAGGCCCTCTCGATGGTAGTTGCCGGTTATGATACAGAAAGCCTGGCTGTGTACCATAATGGGTGACGTGTTGCAGGTAAAAGACCCCTTTTGTAGTTTTCGAAAAAGAGTAGGTTTATGCCACTACAAAAACCTAAATTTTATGTCCAAACCCATCATTTTCTTTTTCCACCGTTGCCCTATTGTTTCCCATCCCAGCCTTTTTTCGAAATTGATAATTGTTGAACTTGTTCTCGTCCTGAATATGCATAAAATATTTGCCACTGGACGTTAAGCAACCAACAATCAATCAATCAACCAATGTGTTTCAAGTACCTGTCCAGATAATTTAATATTTTTGTATGTATATTTGATCTAGGCCATACCTTTGTCACCAACTTAAGATTTTAAAATTATTTTCAAACTAAAGTTAATTTATATAGTGTAACTAGGATTATTTTTCAATGTTTTCGGAGTCAAATAATTGGTGGTCAAAGTGTTTTTATAATAATGTTTATTAGATGAGTTATAACTTGAATAAAGCAGATGTAAACGTGTTCTTTAAGATCTTGTGTTTTTGCATGCATTTAATTTATATGTGGTTAGTAAAATAGTTTTGTTCCTTTCGATAATAGAACAGCGTTTCCCTGTGATTTTTCCAGTTGGTTGAAAAAGGGATCATATTAATAATCTTCTGTAAATTCAGATATTACTGCGTTCATTTATTATTGCGATTAAAAAAACTTCCATCCGAAACACATGATTTATGAATACGATTTTAAGAAATCCTTTTTGTAAATATTGATAAAAAAGTTATGAAAATGGGAATTCTTATTATCGCTTTCATTCGCAGTTATAAAACATCGCATTATTTCTGAATTTGCAGGTAAATTAAACTTTTTTTAATTTTGTCCAGTTCATGATCATGTAATTGTATCCCCTTGTCATCAGATGTTTGAACATTGTATGAATTTGTGCACTAATATCTGACTGATTTTTAAAACACCAAAAAAGTTTTAAATTTCACCAATTAAGAAGATGAGCTGATGATCTGTAAATATTGATAATTCTCATAAGGTTTCCTCTTCATAACAGTCTAAAATAATATGATCTGGGTCCTTTCAATATAATATAAAACCATCATCACAGTAGATAGTCAAAACAATTTCTATTTTTTTACAAATATTTCTGATAATTGACTATGAGAAGCTAGAAAGCCTATAGGTATACCAGTATGTTGAATCTATAGTTTGCCATGGAATTCAGACTCAATATTTCTATATTCAGTTGCTTCAAAAATATTATTCAGTTAGTGTTGGAATGTATAATTTGTAGGATTCAATTTGGTTCCCTGTTTTATATATTGCCTGATATATTTCGTGTGATTCATTATTCTGGAACATTTTCACCCAATATAAAATCATTTGAAGTTTCATTCTCAAATTTTATCTATGTTTGAGGAAGTGTCTTGCATTTATGTCCATGTGCATAGGAAATAATTACGATAGAAGATGATTCTTTTTGTTGGCATTTTATTTGATATGGCAATCCTTAATTTTCTTCTAATGGGTTCAATATGTTTTCATTAATTTTATGTAATTTTGGTAGTATGCAGAATCTTTCTACCTTTTGATTGCTTTTTTCGGATAGGTAGTCAAAAGCTATCATATTTAATTCGAAGGTCCATCGAGATATCGCTAGTGTTTTCAATGTTTTCCACACTGCAGGACGTTGATACATATACGTATGTTTGTTACTTTCTTGATGTCTAGTTGTGTCGATCAGTGATTTCTTATTTTGTTATTTTTGTTTTGGTTTCTTTTTATATTTACATCATTTATGCCACTGATTTTGCATGAAAAAAAGTTTTGTAACGCAGACTTTTCAAATTTTGCTGTATATTCAGATTTTTATAAGAGGAGATGATATTTATATTAATATTCTGTAATTTCTAAACATTCTATCTCATTTTCCTCTCGAGATTATTCTATTCTATTAGCAGTTTCTGCGTTGCATATTCACTTCTTGAACTAGGCATGAATTCACCCTTTTGAAAGTAGGGATAATTCATATGTTTTTATAATAAAAAGTACTAAGGTCAAATAAATATGGAAAATTTGGTTAAGCTACATGTACATTTCAAGTAGTAACATCTCATCACTAGCATAAGAACCGAAACATAGGAAGTCAAAATCCAAATATAGCAAAAGAAGCACTCAAATCCAAACAAATCGCAATGGGAAGCCAAATCCGACGACAGGGACAACTACTATGTGCAATAATTTTCGAGGCCTTTCCGTATTTTCAGTGTTTTAGAGTTTTATCAAATGCAGAAACATTCTGTGAAACATTGTTTGATAAACTTCTTGTCAGACAAGTCTAACAACTGGGCAGGTGAATACCCTCCGGGACCAATGAACACCAGCAGAGCTATCGGCCCAGTTGTTTCAAAATACAAAATTACCAATGTTAAGTAAATACGGAAATTTTAGTTATGCTACATGTACATTTCACGCAGTAACCTCTCATAAGATTTTCATAGTCATTTTTTTTTATGTATTTACGAAGATTGGTTGCTGTTGAAATTTTCTTTTTCCAAAGTCTAAATCTATCTTTGAATACCTTTTTTCAGCGTTAGTTCTCTCTCTATTTTTTGTTTGCTTTTTTATGCTTTACCTTTCCATACCATTATTGTATCTGTTTAAAGGACAGTATTTTTTTTATCTCTAACTTATGTGAATATCATAAATATATATTTTCTCTTTGGTGGGTTAAATTGGATTGTTTTATATAAGCCAAATATAAAAAAAAATATTTGGCTTATATAAAATAATGGAAAATACATCATTTAGATATCTGTAGAATTAACAATGTTTCGATTCAACATACATTCGAGTATCTTGAAATAAACAGGAGCATGCAATCCAAGCATATTTATAGGACAGTTGTCATCCCCAAACACATATGACTTTAGTTAGTAATGGGAAAATCCTTTTTTTTCAAACTTCAATCTACCAATGCTTCGAATATTATTTCAATGGGTATCGTTTTTCGTTTTGTTTGGATTTGAATACATCTTTTACTATGTGTGGATCACATGTTTTCGTTCTGAATGATGAGCGGCAACTCCTTGAAATGCGTATATAACACATAAAAATTCACCATACTTATGACCGCCTAGGTGGTGTAATGGTTAGCGTGCTCGCCTCTAGTGCGGAAGGTCGTGGGTTCGATCCCCGGCTGGGTCAAACCTAAGACATTTAAATTGGTATATGCTGCTTCTCCGCTAAGCACGCAGCATTTAGGAGTAAGAGTATAGATTGGTCGGCTCAGAGTCAGAATAATGTGTCTGGGTAAAGTGGCATGTTTTCCTGCGGACTGTTGCTTTCGTGAGCTAGCACGTTAAA
>JAULBM010321642.1:0-13505 GCA_032357055.1 Geukensia granosissima | reverse complement strand
TTGCGGAATGACGGAATGACGGAATGACGGAACCGCGAATTCTATAGTCCCCCGCTTTCGCGAAAGGCGGGGGACAACAAGTGTTTAAGCCTATGCCACTAATGGAGAATTGACATACCTATAAGCTATGTCTCTCCTTTACTACATTAACCAGAGGCATTGAAGACAATTAAAATTAGACATTTAATCTAGTCAATGACTTCTTACAAGCAAAATAAGAAAATCATGTTAAACTCCCATTTTTAAAAAAAAACAAATTCACATCTAAATCATCAACTAATATTGTGTATTTGTGTCACATTTAAATGTTTGGTCTGGTATTTTTTTGTAATACTGTGTACTTCTAATTTTGTCATATATTTGTTGATGCAGCATCTAGACTTGGACTGTCAATAAATCAATGCCATATACTTTCCTCTAAATATTTTCTACTTATTAATACCAATCCAAGCTGTTACAGTCAATATTCTCCATCAATAGTTGGTACAGTCTATATCACTTACATGTATATTTGTCTGACTGGAAACAGTACAATGACAACAAGCAGAAGTACCTGAAATCACCATCGATATAACAACTTTATATAGTTTCAGGATACATTGTACATGTATTCTAAAGCTAGCTTATTTTCTGTCACTGCAATGATGAATGGCACTTTACAGTTGTCTGAACTGACTTTCACATGATCTATGAAAGTCAAGGGGTTATCATTTGCATTTAATGTCAGACTGCACAAATAAAATGACATTTACATTTTCATTTATTGTACATCTGTGCAATGTGTACATGTACATATATTTTTGTCCAACATGAAACTAATAAGAGTTTTATTATTAGTTAGTCTAAGGTACTCCTGTTTATACAGGTTAAGGACTAGATATTCTGGTATCAGTGAAACTATATATTCTCCAAAATTCACTGGCCAAATAGTTTTTTTAAATAAAATCCAAAGGGGCAAGTTTCAGGATTTTGGGGGAAGTACATGTAGTTAAATATTATACAATTGTGAATTTTATTTCTTGACATTAGGAAAAATCACTTTCTTCTCCCCATTTGGAATTGGTCCAAATTCACCCAAATCCAGTATATGCCCTGAATTTACCCTTCTGTCTTAAAAAATCAATAGACTTTTCCCTTTTTGATAAGAAAAAAACTGAAATTTTGTTGTCATTACAACTGCTGACCATTACGAACTACATTGGATAGCTTCTAAATTACAGGATACAAACACCATCTTTTACTTTGCTGCAGCTTGTCTGGATAAGAAGCGAAGAGAAGTATGAAGCAATCACAGAGGTAAACATGTGGAAAACTTATAAAATGAGTGCAAATTACGAAAAACATCTTAAAGTTAGATCAAAAATAAAATGTTTACCTGTAAAAATATCCATTGAGTACCTGACCTGAATGAAGGCAATGAATCCATCAAATAAAAACTTTACAAGGATATCAAATCTTAGAACTATTTACTACAGGACTTTATATTGTTACCTGATTTTTCAATTAAATTTCCTTTTATCAATGTCTGACAGCAAGATACTTTTTTTTCTTTTTAAAGCACTTAAAATGTATATATTACCTTTTAACTTTTACAATCCATCAAATAGTTTCAGTAAACAAGGGTACAGAGGGAAACTGTAATTTAAGAATTAACAATTTCCAATGAAAGTTCAGGAATGTTGAAGTCTACATAAAGGTTTGAGAAATTTTTTATTAAGGGTCCAATCAAAGGGCTACAAAAAGTTATTTTGGTACCCTGAGGTAGGCTGGGGTATAGAAATAAGCTGTTCTGTTTCTCCACCCTGCTAAAGGACACCCCTTGGTTGGGCAGGATGTATAAATACTCAACCATCCCGAGAGTAGCAGGAGTTAAGAAATTGGTTGCTTGGTTTCTCAGCCAGGAGGTAGAACCCCTCCTAAAGGGGCATCCATTGATTGAGCGGGATGAATAAATTCTCAACCCGTCTTAGACGGGAACGTTACCGCTTAGCCCCATGCTGAGAATGCCACGCTCTCAAATCCATGAAGTTCCCTTTGCAACAACTCATAATGTGGGTCTGTCCAAATAGTCCTAATTTGGCATCCTGTGGCTATTATATTAAATTCCCAGACCTAACCCCCTGCTTCATTGTTTGATAACTTGTTCATGTCCTGAATATCCATGAAATATTTGCCCCTGGAGGTTAAACAACAATTAATCAATCAATCTTATTTTGGACAGTAAATGGAATCCTTCTACAACTTGGTTTTGTTGTTATGTATTGAAAAGCACTTATGTGCAGGCAAGGAATTACATGTAGCTTTTATAAATTTGATTTTGGTCCAAGGGTCTAACCAAAGAGTAAAAACAACTTTCTATTCTATACTGGCTTTTTCATTTTGTTCAACGTGTAGTATTGTTCAAACCATATGCAATTGTAGAATTACTTAAACCAAAAATTTTATATCAGGTTTTTAATGATTTCAAAACAGTAGCTTGATTATAATCCATCTTTTAATGATCTTTCACAGTAACTTGTATATAGAATGAAGTGATTGGTAAAGTCTGTCCTGAATCTAGACCTCTGCCCCGACAATATCCTTTCACAGGATATTGGCATCAAATAGAAATCCCTGATAATTTCATATCACTTGTAAGAATAAAATGCACCCAAGTTCAAATCAAGTTCAGAATCCTGTGAATACTGCAATATCCAGTCAAAATATTCAACTTCTAGTTATAATCAATACATCATAAATATTTTATCTGTCAGCAATAAAATATTTATACCACACTATATTATGCATAAAAATGAACAAGTAATTTTACAGTAATATGCAAATGAGGTTGTTAAAGGATTTTACAGTTTATGTTTCTTTCACTAGGAAGACAATCTTATTCAATCCAAATTCATCTAGTGCATAAAGCTGAAAATGATCTATATACATATCATGCATTAGTCTAATCTTCATCATGAAACAACTGTTTCATTGTGATCAATTTACATCATTGAAAATTAATTTATTAACTGGAATTGAATAAGGCACTAGCCATTTAATTTCCTGATGGGCCTCTTGATTAGTTAGTGACTTGGACAGATTATTTTTTCGGTTTCTTCAACTGACAAGAAAATTTTATCCCAATCGATATCCAGAAACTACCTGAAGTCAAATGGTTCATGATGAAAATCCGCAATAGATTCATTATTTTAAAACTGGACATATTTGGTTCAAGTATTCCCCGACTTTTAAGTTGAAGGCTCTATGAATGTGCTGACTTAAGCAGCAGTTCAGCAAATCTAGTATTTTGTTATTGTAAGTATTAAATTGTTATGATGAATTCTTTTTGTGTCATTTTGCATATATATTATGCAATATGTAAATGTGTTATTTTGGAAAAATTCTTCATACACCCAGTTCAAGTTTGGTAAACACAAAATATTACATGTATATATATGCTAGGTACACCAACATGTATTGTGTAAGGTAATTATACTTACCAAGATATATTTCTCCTCTGACCCTTAGTAAACAAGCTGTGTATAAATCCTTCCAATATAATATGGCTATCTACACACACATAATCATGACCTGTAAAAAATATTTATTTGTAATAGACTAGAGCCTGTCGTAAATCAAGGTCTCTGTAAAAACATTTTACACTTCATCTATTAAAACTTGTCAGAATGAAAGACCAGTCAAGTATGGAATTCAAAATGTTATTCTTACACCCACTAAATGTTAAATTTACATCTTGATAAATATCATTTTTACTAAAACACCACAATTTAACATGTAAATTCTACAATGACCTTGCATTGTATTATACCACAAATTAATGTGCACATGATTTGTCAACAATGTTTTTCTCCAATGAGTTTTTTTCTACACACTGTTCATGTATCATTGGGAATAAAACAACCCTTTTTCTACATACATGTGTAACTGGGCAAAATCAGAATATGAGCAAGATGAAGGATCTTTAGATTTTATTTTGAACTTTATATTTTATTACTAAGCCTGCATCTATTTTTGACAAGACAGTTGACCTGGAACTGTTCCAAATAATTATGTACATGTACCCATAATATGCTGCAAATACTTAGTCTGACAAATGCCAATAATGACAACAACTTCTACAGGTACTTGTCAGACTACAAATGTATCTATACTGTAAGTGTAACAAACCTTCATTCCAAAACATCTTGATACAATGATGCAACTTCTTGCCATTAATAAACAGAACTACTCAAATGTTCTTTTTTTATTGATTGATTGAATGTTGCTTAACGTCCAGCACCGAATATTTCATGCATATTCAGGATGAGAACATGCTAATGAATGATGCTGATGAATTAACCCTGCCTTGTACTAGACTGACACACTTTTCTGGATTTTTAACCTGCTAGCTCACAAAAGCAACAGTCCTCAGGAAAACATGCGACTTGACAAGTTATTCTGACACTGGGCCAACCAGTTTTAATTCTTACTCCTGCATGGATAGCAGAAAAGCAAAGGATTCTTTAACATGCTAAAAGCCTGACATTTGTCCAAACAAGGGATAGACTGTTTAACATCATCACCATAGATGGTAGGTTGACAATTTATATATCCCGCACAACAGGACACCCCTATAGGAAGGGTTCTCATTCTAGGCCGAGAATTAAGCAATCAATGGCTCTTGGGGCTATGCGTATTGTTAAAACCCGTCCAACCAATAGTGCCACTTCACTTCTATCTGCAGACAGAAAAAACTGACTATTTCCCCTGGCTGACCTCGAAAATGCTGAATTTCTCTCCCAATGTCTATTGTTGTCTTGCATGAGTCATTGGGCTTCAATTATGTTTTCTAAAAACTCCCATGATGCAATTCTTTTTTTACATTTATCTGTTTCACTTTTGAAAAAATAACCAAATTTAATTATGGACATCGGAAAGTTAATTGATTGTTTTTCTCTTTAAAATATTTAAACAAATGATTGTCTGTTTATCAAAGTTACGATATTCAAGGATTTCCAAGAACCTTAATTGTCCTTATTCATATTTCAAGATGCTGACTTTCATTTTCAAGTACTTTAAAGGATTTTAAGCACCTGTGAGAACCCTGAGTGTCAAAATAAATGTCTCTGTTCAAAGCAAATTTCAAATGTGTAATTATTTTATGCAATACTCATCCAGGGTGTTAGCCTACATTGTACTACATGTATCAGTTTCCTGGAGATTGGACACAAGGTGACATCAAGTGGTCTCGTATTACCAGTCTCCAACAGCAAATGCACAAAATGAATGAATATAGATACCCTGCAGTCTCTACAAACCTTTATCTCAAAAGGTCAACAATATCTGGCATATAAAAATGATAAGGAGGTCTGTATATTATCAGATATTATTAACAACAATAATTGAGTTAAATATTCAGGTGTATTCTACTGATTTCTCAAGTATCAGGCTTTGCTCTGGGATATTGTTCACCTATATTTCACTTCTTCCTGCATGATTACCTACATAATTCAATAATGCCTAAAAAAAAATTCTGTGTTTCCAATAGTCTCCTTCAAAAATAGGGTCGGTAGGTCGTTTTTTTTTGCGACAGCCATGCCGTTCGTTTATTTAAGTATCGATTTTTGTACCTCCACTCCGGAGAGCAAGATGATTCTAGTAAAAAAAATTGATGCCGGAAACACCGAAGACAAAAATAGTGTCAGTCGGGTTATTGGAACACGGAATTTTAAAAATTTTTTTTGACAAAAATAGGGTCAGACAGGTTACCGGAAACACCGAATTTTTTTCTTTAAGCCTAATGACATCCCTTTTAAAACATATATAATATACAGTTTTACATTGGGTCACACATCAATGGTTCAAATTTGATCAATCATTAAAAACTGTAATATTTAAAAAAGACTGTCTTTCTCAGTTGCTTGTATGATCAGCTGATTCATACATTGATTTTTACAGTATCTAATTAAAGGATATTACTCTGACCCATTAAAATATACAGATCAATCAATGGCTGAAGAACAAAATCAATACAGAGTCTGAGCAATATTCTGATTGAAATCAGCACCATTATAAATGTTGCTTCTGACAAAAACGCTAGCTGAACAGGTGCAAATCCAGTTGACAAAACATTACCATATAACTTTCTAGCTACACAAAGCAGCAATGTTTTCAAGCCACTGGCTCACCTCCTTGAGATAAGGTTTTTGTTATATTTACCAGTGCACAAGTCAATGGCTACCCAACTACAGGTGCATTGATCCTAAAAAAGAAACAATGACCCTCCATGCCTTTTTTTAAATATCTACTATGTATGTAGCAAGGATTGGATAACCCCTCAGTAACCCTCAGTTCATATAAATAAACAGTAATGTCAGCATGATTCAAGTCAATATAGGGTGTAACCAATGATTTCTTCCTCTGCAAGCAATTAACTCACTTCACCACAAAATATTTTTTCTTATCCAAGTCAAGTATCTCCTTGATTTAAACTTTTTTAAAATTCCATTTAATTCCTAAATAAATGTAATAAATAAGTTTGTTCTATACAAATATGTGGGGAGAGGAAAACAAATTTTTCATCTGTTGTGAGGTCTATCGTTAGTCTGATGCTAGTGGTATACACAGCAAAATTTCACATACATGTACATTTGCAATGACCGAAACATTTAATTTTGAACTGGCTTCTGTTACTGGCTACTTACAAACTAGTATTTTGCTAATATAAAAAATGACAATAGACAGAATGCATTCACCCTAAAAACAACACTATAATATACTATTTGTGTAGTTTTAATGTAAAACAATCCAGTGTTATATACAGCAAAATCCAAATAACTCCCATATTCCAATTTAAATTTTGTATCAACTTCAATGTCTGACCCTAAATTAATGTCCACTTTGATAATACTTATTTCAAACACTTTCCACAACACTGCTTACACCACAGATTTATAATGTATACATTCCGAACTCAGAAACGAAAAATGTCTTACCAAATCCATAACTGAATATTTCCTCTATTTGTCAAATATCCAATCAACAGATGGCTTAATAAACACATATTTCAAACATTTTTCTGTGTTTTACAAAGGCAGGTTGTTATCCATAGTCTGAGGAATGTTACTATCAATCCATAACAGCATGTCGGAAGATGTAACAGGAGGCATTTTAAAGGGGAAATAATCCTAATTAACTTGGTCTGAGGCCAAAATGAAGGGTTAAGTCTCTCTAACTAGTACAACAAAATTACAAATATTTATCAATAAGCATGAAAACAAAACAGCTGCAAATATGTGTTAATATCTGCATCAAATTTTGTTCTCCTGAACAAAACATGACATTGGGTAGGTGCCTCCTGCACTAGCATCAAAGGTATCTCCTAAGATCTAAATGAGATGATCTTATCTCTTTGACACTCCATGATATCATGTCATAAAAACATATGGAGTTGCACTTAATTCTGAATTTGGAATTATGATTTCTACTCTTTTATGCTTTAAAGTGTTTGTTTACCCATCAGACTTACTAGGATTTAATAATAAGAATATTGATACTCAGTGGCATGACCACCTACAACATGTAACTGAGTGACCAGATTTATACTTTTCAAGTTAAAGCATAATTTGAGAAGGTTTTTCCATTAGAACAAGCTTAAACTAGAGGCTCAGAATGCAGTCTGTATAGTATCGCTCAACTGACATTGGGCCAATTAAAAAACAAACATAAAATGACCAAAAGTATCCATGATTGTTGTTTCACTTTAAACAAGAACTTTCATAAATGCTTCCTGTCAAATATTGTTCCATTTGGCAAAGAAGTTTCAGAGGAGAAAATTTTTATGTTTTGGCAGCAAAGTTTTTTGTTTAATGGGGACAAAATGAGAAAACTTTATAAAGAACCTTCCACAGATGCTTCACTTCAAATATTAATCCATTTGGTTTCAGAGAAGTTTTTTTTATGTTTCAGTCAATCAGGAAATAGAAGTGTGTATGGTAGCCATGTTTTATGTCCGATGAAGTCAAAATAAACACACTTTGTAAGGACCTCCCAAAGATGCTTCCTGTAAAGATAGGTTCCATTTGACCTAATGGTTTCAGAGGAGATTATTTTTTTTATGTTTCAGCCCATCAGAAACAGGGATTTTCGATGGAGGCCATGTTTGTTGTTGGATCAGGGCAAAATGAGCAATCTTTATAAAGGACCTTGTAAATATGCTTCCTGTCAAGTTAAATTCAATTTGTGACAGCGATTTCAGCAGAGTTGATTAAAGTTTCTGAACAGACGACAGACAGATGGATGGATGATGGCTGCCAAGTGATGACAAAGCTCATAAAATATGTTACTTTTTTAAAACAATAGCTCCCCTTGGATATGTATGGGTTAAATACTTTACTGCAATCTGTTTATTATTCAGATAACATCATGCATCACAGATCTAGATTAAAGCTTGATTCCTCAAGTCAATACATATGTAATCATGCTTTTTTGTCATTTTTGCTATATTTTTGTTAGAAGTACCCTATTGGCTTATATTTTGTGCAATTGGCAAAAAAGAACACATGATTTACAACAGGGTAACATATTTCTGCTATAAATTAATGATATGTCAGGGGAATGTTATTTATAGCACCAATGCCATATGGGAAGGGTGTTTTTGAAGAGGCAGTAAATTTCTTACCCCAAACTACCTAAGTTTACCAGAAATTGGTATTTTCAATTTCTTTCCATTTTCCAATATAGAAAATAGATTTTCAAAAACACAGTACATGATCAGTTCTGTAATATTTCTACTTCAATTTGCTGTGTTCCTTTGAAAAAAGGATGGTAATCACGTTTCTGTTGTTGCTAACTAATAAGCAGTTATATGCATCATTTTTCGGGGAAAAAAATGGGTCAGCCAGAGTTTTTGTTTTCAAAACCGCAAAAAAAACTTAAGGAACAGGTCGAGGTAAAAAACTGGGTCAGTTGGGCTACCACAAGCACAACTTTTTTTTAATCCTCACTTCCAACGCATAAATTTGTAATTTTTTCTTCAAACTCTTTGATATTTCAGCTCTTTTTCCAATAAAAAGATACTTAAAATTATCTGTATAGTACAAAGAAAAGAAGATGCGATCTGCAAAACAAACAAAAAATTTTGCCTAATGGTGGTGTACAATATTTACTTTGCCATTCTTAACAAAAGTCTCTGTGTAATATATAAGCTAGATTTTTTCCTGGGTTTAGGGGCTGAAAGGGCCCTGTGTATCATGTACAAATGTGTATTATCTACATAGGAATACAGTATTATAATGAAACTGGCATCTACATGTACATGTATTATCAGGTTTTTTCTTTCTTCAATACATTTAAGTGTCAAGACAAGTATGATATAAACATTACTAATTAAATACATGTGAAATTGATGAGAAATTAACAGTTTGTCTGATTATATTATCTCTTAATCTACAGACTAAACATAATGCAACTGTCAGAAAACTGATAAGGATTAACTTACATCAAAAGGTTCTTCAATTAACAGTGATTAATTACTTATTATCATTTTTATTTATTTTTAAATTTTAAGTGCTTCTCGACCAGACAAGACAGAATTTTCTGACTTTCACAAATTAAAATTAAATAAAATACATTATCACCATTTGAAACAACAACAATACTTCATTTAACGGTAACTCAATCGGTTATAAAACTAATCTTCCCTAAGGCCCTCATTATACAAAAATACAAAGTTATGGTGACACAAGTATAAAAAATGACATCAGTAGAATTATTGTTTTCTAGCTAAAAGAATGAATTATATAGAAGATAACAAACCATATGATCAACTGGTGGGTCCTATTAAAAAGTCTATCATTTAACATTTAAAAGTGTTTAAATTTGTTGTAAAAACGCTAACACATGTACTTTTTTTGCTTTACTGAGGTGTGCCTCAATGCAGATTTCAACAGGAAGCAATTACACATATTTTCTATACATGAGTAAAGAAACTGATTAACAAGTTGTCTTAAATATTAATAAAATTGTAGGACAGTACTGGAAGCTGACCACATTTTAAGAACAAAAAAACATTGTCCCAATAATTAAACTAAGGAGCGTAAAATTGTCATTTTTTATTGGCAGGAACAGTGAATGGAGAGACATTTATTTAACAAGCAATGGAAAATCACCTTTTATTTGATCTTTTAAACCAGAAGTTAGAGGCCTATGCAACTTTCAACACAACTTGGGTTGTCTCATAGGTGTTTTAACAAATATACACACTTGAACGTCAATTACAGTGTTAGAATTAACTTTTTAAGTAACTTGCCCAAAAGGCAAGTTACTTTAAAAAAAATGTCTTGCCCACAAAAATTTATCTTGCCCTCAAGTACTGCAGTACTGATCGACCAAATTCTTTCCACTTGCCTGCCAGGAAACCACAACTTTTTTACTTGCCTGAAGGTAGTTTAACTCTCATGGGCAAGCAGTTATTTCTAACACTGAATTAACAGGTTGGGCACCACCAGGCATTTGGGGAACAACCTTTCAAATGATGAATAGAGCGAAAAAAGCAAATTTTCTAATTGAGACTTCTTACTTAAAGGGGCATAACTTTCAACACTACTCGGGTAGTATCATAGGTGTGTTTGACAAATGTACACTTGACAGTCAATTAACAGGTTGGGCACAATATTTTAATAGTGCAAAAAAGGAATGTTTTTTAGTTGAGACTTCTTACTTAAAATGGCATATATTTATTAGAAATGCAATGATTTTCCTAAAAGAAGCATTATTCAAATTTCTCATCTATAAAAGTTACAAGACTATGAAAATAGGATTTTCTGAGGCTTCTAATTCTTTCGAAATTGAAAATACATATTCTATCATTCTTTAGCTAAAGTTATAGGAATTATTATGATTTTGTCATGTATGTGCCATTTTAAATTTAAATGAGGATGCTCAATTCAAAGTTTTGATTTTTATCAATGCAAAATATCCTTCATTTGTGGGTTTTTTAGTGATGTACTCAAATGAGTAACTATTCCCTGTTCCCAACCTGATTAAAGATGTGTACATGCATATTTTTAGACTGGAGTAAATGTTCAATGTGCAATTTCTGAAAAATATAATACAATTACGAGTCCTGCTTTTTTGTGTGGATTTTTCACAGGAACAGATATATACTGCCTTCCTACCATATCGCCGGTTCTATGATATTGCGGTTTCACCAGTGATTGGGAAAGAATTTTTTGCAATGGGCCAATGGCCCCTCCAGAAAAAAATCAATGGGCCAATTTGAAAAACAATGGGCCATGACATCATTTCAATGGGGGGAAGTGTGTATATGAGATGGGAATAGGATATAGTCTTAGTCACCTTAGATTACATTTTATTACATTTGTTGGGCCTTACCATGCACGTCTGGTTCAATGTCTGCTGGATTATGGGTTAAGAAGGTCAGACAAAGATGTATGAATACCCGTACTTTTTTATGGTCACATTGATTTAAAACAGGTCATGATTACTCCAAAATATTTTTTTATAATTTACATGTAAACGAAAAAATTACTACCTGTCATACATGACTTATTTCATCTGTCTAATAATAGTGCATTCTTCTATATAATTTATATTTATATATTGGGGATAAAATTTGGAGAAGAGTGGTTTTTAGTTCTGACAGAGACATATATGTCACTGGTTATGATTATTATTGATTTATGTGCAGCCTATCATATAAGTCATATTCAATAGTGGTGGCTGCAATCCACGTATCTGTAAATGAAATACATACGTACTTAGGTACAAATTATGTAGTCATCATATATTTTATTACTTAAGCAAACGTTTTTTAGTTGTATTTTTTCAAAGCTGCTGCCGATTAAGCCATGTTAGCAAAAGTCCATGTAGCAAAAGAAACAATTTTACATCCTGAAATTGTTGTAACCGTGAAGCAAAAAGTTCTAAATGTATTTATCTATGTGGTTGAAAATAAGTTTTCAAGATTTCGAAACGACGATATTTCACCGCTATAGTTTTTGTGTCCGTGCTAGGCTACTTTCGTTTTATTTCTTTATCAAATATTCCGATTACGCATGTGCAAAATCTGCTTCAGTCGGAACTACTCAGGATTCTTCGTTCCGCATAAAATGACTGGTTTCCTAATTTAACATCGATAACTTCATTGATGGTATTTTTGCAGTAACAGTCGAGAGAAACTACGGGAATAAAATTATCGAATTTAAAATCGCTATTAGACCAATTGATATGTCTGATGTCGCACTGGGGTGCACTAAAAGCAACCTCAATGGGCCATTTTTACAAAGAATGCGCAAACGGTGCAGGACGCGTGGGTTTCCAAATCACTGCATGTGTATCAGTATAAATAAGCAATTTATTACTATCGTTTTGGTACTCTGTATAAAATACCGCCTGGTTTGGGTGTCCATTTCACTAAAGGTTATGATGAATTATAAAGGAATTCCTTAGGTACAGTTGTTGACTTTATTCATCTGTCTAAAATTAGAAATTTGTTATATGATCGATACCCATTTATAAAAAGTTTATATTGGGCATTTTATATTATAGTCAGATCATGTTTTCATACGACATATGAAGTCATTGTAACAGCCCTAAACCTATGATATTTATGACGTCACAATCGGCATTACCATGAAAACCCATAGCTTGAGGATACCTTTTAACAACTAATGAAGCAGCTTCCTGAAATTGGAGACAATGTGACTTTAGGTTCTCCAAGTTGGATTCCATCATATGCAGCAATCTTTTCGATGCAGTTTTAAGATTTTCATTGCACCCAACTTCTGCATTATAAATTTCATCGGAAAGCCCCTTTTCGTCTGTTGGAAGCCTGAAATCTATCAAATTTGACATGTATTCTATCAAGTTGGTGCAATCGGTAGAAAGCACATCACAGACAAGAGAAACGCCATCAAGAACTTCATTTGGCGTTGCAAGACCCTTTTTTGCATACGAAATACCAACTGATGTTAAGTGTTGTAAATTCCACCTAGATACTTCAGACGGTATTGTAGGCGGTTCGCCACTTTCAGCCATAATTTGATATATGGGATAGGGGAGTGAAACAACGCTAATCTTTCTTCTTTCCTCCTTATCTTCCTCCAGAAGCGGAGTACACCAGTGAATATTTACATTGATTGATTGTTGGTTGATTAACGTCCAGTAGCAAATATTTCAAGCATATTCAGGACAAGAACAAGTTAAAAAATTATCAATATCGAAAAAGGGATGGGATGGGACACAACAGGGCAACGATTTTTGACTGCCACTAGAAAAAGGGAGTGGTGGGTAGGGACGGAAAATTTAGCCTTTTGTAGCGGCATAAACCTACTCTTTTTCGAAAACTAAAAAAGGGGTCTTTTACGTGCAAGGAGCAAGGCACTCTCCAGAAACGTCACCCACTATGGTCCACGGCCAGGGTTTCCGTATTATAACCTGGCAGCCCCCAACGAGAGCCCCCCCATCCGCCACCTGGGGTTCGCGCTGGGTCAGCTCTGTGGGTC
>JAULBM010321631.1:0-13505 GCA_032357055.1 Geukensia granosissima | reverse complement strand
TTTTTCTGGTCTTTTTATCTTCTATGTAAAGCACTACCTATTTATGACAGTCTTTTAAAAAGCTATTTATTTTCAAACTGAGTAGCGAACATCCTTAAACGAATTTGATAATTTTATTAAGCATTTATATAAGAAAAAAATACATTTTGGTAGCAGAAACTGATCATATAAAGGGCGTGGCAGTACAGCTGAAACTACAATAAATGTGACGCCAATGTACCTTCAGGGCTGATACGAGGACCGATTTGGATTTACAACTATATAGACCCCGAGGGCCAATATGGTTTTTCATGTTATCCATGTCAATCCTCATATTAGCCCCAATGCATAATAATCAAAGCGAAATTTCAATACAGAAATGAGTTTATTAAAAATATGATAAATATGATTATTGGTTGTTGTTCCATGTTATATTTTTTAAGATTTAAAACATTTTCTAATGAACTGATATTTTATTTTCTAGATCATACGAGCCACGAAGTTTTCCCCTGTGTTTTTTGTAACAAGTGGACCAAACCGGGAGAAAGGAGGACTGTTACAGGGGGTGCATATAAAGGTTTTAGGAAATACCTTAATAAGTATTTAATGTTTTCATGATAAATGTTACGGAAAATGATGTCTCCTGTAGCAAATGTCGTAACAAATATTACAGATCGAAAAAACTGTTATCCAGCTCTCCAAACACAGATACCGTCTATCAACCACCCGAGAAGAAAATAAAACAAGTCAGCTTCTCTTATGTAATTATTGCTGTACCATTACAAAGTGTCAAGGGAATTTCTCATTCTTCCTGTTGTATTCGCAAGAATAGGGGCCACAAGTTCATAACCGTACCTTCACACATAAGAAATAACATCTTTATTGAACTGAATATCATCATTCCTGCAGGTTCAAGATGTTGCCCGGGGCATATAAACGATGATGCACTGAACGGTAAAGCCATTTCTTAATTGTCAGATCTTAATTCTGAAAGCATGTTCAACAGGACTGATATTTTAATCCTCTTCTTTATCAGAAAGATAGTTTAAAAAACTTAAAAATAAGCGGACAGATTTTGACTCAGATTCCGGCTTAGGGGATGCTGACTATCAAAACTTGTTAGGTTTAGATCACTCTTCATTTGAGGACATATGTGGACACATAAATGAAATCCGAAATACTCAAAAAACAGGTCTTTGAGAACGTTCATTGATATATATTTAACTAAACTTAGGTCAGGCATGTCAAATCGTCTGTTATCCACTGTTTTCAATATTGGAATAGATTCTATTAAAAGGTCCATATGGAGTGCGCGTAACGTAAGGCATTGACTAACGATTTCACTCCAAATTACATCGGATTTGAACATATCACACGAAAGGGTATAAATGATAATCACACAACTGACTTGGCAAAGACCCTGTTTAGTGGTCCGACAAAACCAGTTATACTTATAAATGATGGCACCTATATATACATCCAAAAAAAAAGTCCGCAATTCTCGTTTTAACGCAGACCATTTAGTATGCACAAAATAGACCATTGGTAAAACCAATGATGATAGTGTCTTCTTCAGGTTACTATGTAAGCGTATTAGGCCCATATCAGTGATACGAAAAACAATGATGCTAAAATATTAATGCACGCTTTGACAAACAATTTAGAATCAATGAAAAGCTGCATGCATGAAGACGATATCATGATAGTGGACAGAGATTTCCGTGATTCCCTAGATTTTTTGCATTAATCTGGAATTGAGACCGAAATACCAAGTTTTTTAAATAAAAGGCAAAAACAACATGATGTACAAAACAGTAACTCATCAAGACTTACTACAAAAATACGATGGGTAGTAGAATCGGCAAATGGAAGATTAAAACAGTGGAAATATCTTGCTAACATCGTCCCAAATTCTCAAATACCTAACATAGAAGAAGATGTTCGTCTTGTGTGTGCAATATGTAACAAATATTTGAAGCCATTGTGTTCAAGCAACCCAACAGACGAAACACTTGGTTGTAAACTTTTACATTTGTCAAAACAAAATAACTCTTTAATGGAACGAGTTACTAAAGAACAGTTGGATAAACAATATAAGTCAAAATGGGAATCTATAGATGCCTCAAATGATACCATCTTAGATTTTCCAAAGCTCGATGAAGATGACTTACGCAATATTACGCTAGGCGTGTATCAGCTTAAGTTAGCAAAATCTTACAACAATGAACACCAAAACCAAGATGGACAATATGACATTTTAGTTAATAAGCAAGATCACTGTTTACTGATGGCAAAAATTCAGAGTAGACATATCACAAGTAAGGCTTACAAATTGTGGATACAGTATGATGAATGTACAGTCAAAGGGTGGTATTGCCAGTGCAAGTCTGGAACGCGAGTTGTAGGAACATGTGCACATGTTGCCGCTACAATCTGGTATCTTGGTTTCGCCAGATATCATAGCTTGAAGTTTGACTCTCGTTATGATTGGAGTGTTCACCTTAAAGATGCTTCTGAAACAGAACTCCATCTGATTGACAATGAGGTTGATGACATAGAAGAGTGATCTCATTTGGTGATGTGTATGTCTCATTATTACAATGCTTATAAAATATTCAAGCCCTATAGATGAGCTCTATAGTAATCTGGTTTTCTGTCTGTCTACGACTTTTATATGCTTGTGTTAAATATCAACCTGATTTGACTGATTAAACTTGGGTGCTATTAAATTTTATTTGAATATAGTTTATTGCAAAAGCATTAACTTTATTTAATTCTTTAACTTCACTGTAATGTCCTGCAGTAAAGCTATATAAACATTAGATCAAATGTATACTTCAGCTTAAGAAGAGGACGTTTGAATCATATATTAGTTTCATATACATGTACATGTAGAAGTGTAGTTACCTGCTCTTAAATACCAGCTTCAAAATATTTTGTCAATGACATAAGCACTAATAGTCAATTTTTTTCCGTCAATTTGCGATCATTTAAAATAATGCTAGGAAGCTTTTAAAATTAAGATACATGTATTTTAAAGCCACTTGCTGAAAGAGTTATCTAATTGATGCAGTACTGAACTGTGCGTCTGTATATATATGTATTTGGTTATATTATGTAGTATCCTACTTTTGACAGATGTTTGTCAAACCCAAGAGAAAAATATATCACATAGAATCTGTGAGAATTTTGAAGCAAGGAAAATATTTACATGATTTATTATATTGTTAAATGTTGAGATCTAATATGCGGGGAAATCCTCAGTTTTCATCATAAATTGGTATCCCCCACAAAAAAATGTCACAGTTTATGAATGAGATTGCTATGATTACCTGCTATAATAAGGTATTGTAAGTTGTATTTTTGGATGAAAATCCCCCATTCAGAAGGATGATGGTTTATTAGTAAATATGTAAAAATATCTCTTTGATCAGGTTATATCATTTCCACTGTCGTTGAACGTTTTATTATGAAAGTTGTGGTATTTATTAAGAATTTCCAGAAATCCTCAATTATTTGTTATTTTTGTCTTATTTACCCAAAAATGTCACAGCTAATGCATGAGATCGATTTCATTTCTTACTGACCTGTTACATATTGCTGTGAGAAGTGACAAGGATCGTTTTTCTATGATATGTTATCGATCTCATTCTCCTTGTGGAAAAATTCCAGAAATCAACGATTTTTCCGAAAAAAAACATACTTTTACCCCCCAAAATAAAGGGTTTAAAACTGAAACTTACATAAATAAATTTAGTTAAATTAAACAATTAAGTTTTTATCATATTCACTACCATTTAACTTTTTATTATGAAAGTTAAGATTATTTTTTTAAAATTTCCAGAAATTCTCTATTTTTCGTCACTTTTTTGTTTTTTGGCCCAAAACCGATGAAAAATTGCATAAATTTCAAAAAAATTGTTGTTTAACATTATGATGTATCATAATATATTGAATTATCCAAACAATTTACGTTTTTGGCGTGGGGCCAAAAACAGGCCCTATCACCCCTACTCCTTTCAACAAAAATACAACCAAATTCTTTGTTGCGCATTACGTGTAACTGAGTTGTGGTGAATGTTTATTAGTATCTCATTGTTGTGCTTTGGCAAAAATATAAAAATATTAATTATTTACTTTATTTTCATACATTTTATCTTTGTGTATATATATCTGGTATGGGAAATTGACCCTTTTACTGATGCTGCGTTCCTGCTCTTGGCGCCAGCGAGGGAAAAGCTCCCGGGTGAACGATAGTCGACGACACAATAGTTTTGACGTCATATGTGATTGTCCTCTTTTGTGCAGAAAACATGTTATTTTCAACCCCCAAAACATGAAAGCAGTAACAGTAAAAGGGTCTATTGATGAACTGTTCTGTCTTATATATCGTGGATAATACATCCTGAATATACTGTACTGTGGCATGATAGTTATGGACTGTTGCATATTGTATTTCTTGTCCAAGGTTAATTTTTTATATATCTGTACTTTTCAGGTGTGACAGGTCTGTCATTTTAAACGCTTATCATTTACTTGTGTAATCATTGGTTGTTGTTACGGTGTCGCGGTGTTTTATTATTTCCGTTTTTTCTGCTAGTGCATTCTGTTGTCCTGTGATTTCAACGGTCAGCAATTGTTTTTCCTACTGACTTGTTTCAAAGATATAATATTATGGACGCTTATTTTGTTTTCAGCCATTGCTAAAACAATGAAATGTTCCCTCTGTGTTGATGATTGTGGGTCATACTTTTGGAGTCTGGTTCGAACTTTCAGATTTAATGATTTGTATTGGGGCACTTAATCTCTGTTTTTATTTGTTTTGTTGTTTTCCCTGGTTGGCAGATGTGAACTAAACAATTGTAAAAAAGTTAAATATTTATATTTAACTTCTCTCTAAATTTATTTAACATTGGCAATTTTGTATTTACTATTTACAGGATTGCAGTAAAAATTGATATTATAAAAAATACGAGCAATTTCATAACATAGAATAATAAAATAAAATTTTATTACTAACCAGCCTGTCGCATAATTAACAACGTCAAAACCTGCAGCATCCAAATCATCATAACTTGGAATGACATATCGATGCTGATGTGTATGTGAATGAACTGAATAATATGTAAACATAGGAAGTCTTCGTTATAAAAAATCAGTATATGTTTGTCAATATAGAAAATCTCTATTGATATTGATTTTCAACAAAACCAAATTAAAAGGCCTTTTAAAAAGCATGCGACATTTGCCTTTTAAAATAAAAAATTATATTTTAAGAAACAAATCCCACCATTCAAAATGCCTCAAAAATAAACTACATTTTGAAAGTTATAGATATCTTCAGTATCAATTTCGGAAAGTACCTTTGATGCAGACTAATTTAAAACCCTCCCAATTTTGGTCTAGTGTGTTTCTTACGAGTTTGTTTGTTCGTTGTATATGGCAATCTGTTGTTTTGTTTGAGTTCAGTACATATTATATTACAACTCTATGACGAAAAAGTTCAAGAAAATAGGTTTGTTTTACGTCAATATGGAGACAAAATACTGTTTACCTTGCGGTGGAGAAATCCATTCCTTGGGCGGTAATATTCAAACTTCAAAATACTCTGAACCGCCCCTAATTTTCACTAAAAACAAAGTTAGTTTGCACTACAATTTTATACCGGTCTTTAAAAACAGTATATACTCTTCCAGTAGGCACATATCATCTGTATCATCATAACCAAAAGCCAGCATACTCGAGATATATTCATTATAAAAAAAAGTACTCAAATCCAAATAAATCGCAATAAGAAGCCAAATCCAACCACAAAGACATTTTCTTAGTGGCATAAATCAGGGATTTAGAATCTAACTAACCAGTCTGCCAACTGGACTAGTGCTTACTCAAAGGGACTTCTGTTCAAGCAGCAGTGGTCTCAAAATAGTAATATTTATTAAACATTATGCATTTGTCCATTATGTTTAAAGGAAGGAATATGGAATATATGTCAGAAAGAAAATATCCACATCTTTCACACACATAAAAAATGTTATTGCATTCTAAGCATTTTGCAGGATTTATCTTCATCAGACACTGTAGAAGCCAAAAAAGAAAATCATTATAACTTTATATATATTCGAAGTAGCCATCTTCCAATACATGGGACATCTTAGATCTAAGCAAAAAAAGAAAAAAATAACAATTGAAAGTGTGAGTAATCATAGAATAATGAGTAATTAGAAAGTCCAAATGCTTTGTTGTACCTATACAAACTCGAACAAGCTTTTCAGTCAATATATGGTGATTTCTGTTTGAATCTGCATATGTATTGCTGTTCCTGGTATGTTGGTGGATTGACTATGGATTTAGGTATTATTGGCGACTCGTGTTATCCTGCCGTATTCGTTTGGAAGGATATAAAAGCAATACAATCACAGTCAAACAGGACGAATGTAATGAGAAATTATATCCCGGAATTTGATATATAGTATAAAAATAACGACTAGATTATTATTGATGTTGATAAAAATATTATAAATGCAATTAAAATGGAATACACAAACACAGAAAAAGAAAGCAAAATAATTGTTGCATGCTGATAGATTGGCTTGATAAATCTACCATCAATTTTTTTAATGCCTTCATAATTTCGGTCTATCCATGTTCATGTTTTTATCATTTATTACTATATTCCTGTTCCTCATAGTGAGTGTTCTCTTTTTGGTGACATTTTCCATCCTGTTGTTTTCGTTATAGAGGAAATATACACTTTAAAATAATAATAGACAGCACGGATGTAATTTGGATTTTGTCCTTTTATTAGTGAAATTGATGTTTCATTGATTTTTTTCAAGGATGTTTTTAAATTTCAAATCTGATAGAAATTCTCCTGACCTACATATATTAAATTCCAGAGTTTACATGTAACTGGCACGGGCTGGAAACAAAAACTGTCTCTAGCATTCCTAAAAATTGTGTTTTTGTGTAAAACAAAAGAAAGAGCGATAATAGTTTTAGCAATATCAGTTTATAAAACTGCGACGAGTTTTGAAATCTCCACGGATTTTTTTCACATTTTTTAAAATTGGTTACCTATTAAGCCAAAGTCTCTGTTTGCACGAGCTAGTTCGAGCCCGGGAGAAGAGCTTTCATAATGTTGCATCATGTATTCATGACAGTCGGAAGATATCAATTGTCATTTGTGAAATGAATATTTCATACCAATCAGCCAAATCATGATGGCGATCGAACAAACTTCGAACAAACTTCCGGAGTGACGACTCTAATCTTTCACTAAGAAACCGTTGGCTCAGTAGCTTTCTTGTTAGCTGCAACTCCCTATAAAAAATCCTGATAGGAAGCACAAGCCCAGGAGTAGCGTATCAACTGAGAAATATACACACCCTATGCAGGTATGGCTGGAATGATGCTAAACGTGAACAGAAGGTTATCAATAGGAAAATCAAAGTCATCTCTCTTGTCTTAAAGTTTTGTTATTAACCCGCCCTTTCTGTCAATTTCCTGGTGTAAGTCTAGGAAAGAAGTAGACCTTTCTGTTTCTGTAATATCTTTGATTTCAAGTTTAATGGGATTCATGCGGTCAAGATAGATATCATCTATATAGCGGAACGTGAAACTAGATTGAGCCATCTTTTTCTCTTTTTTCTGTCGAAGGATCTGTATGAAGTCAGCTTCATACGAAGAAAGAAATAAATCGGTGAGAAAAGTTCCCCATTGGAATGCTGACAGTATATTGAAACACACGTCCACAAAAATGTTGTCAATCAAGAAATCTTGCAATCCGCAATTGTCATCTTAAGAGTACTTTTTGCTAGAAACAGGGTGGTTAATAACAAAATAAGGCTTGTCCAAACCTAGAACCAAATAGTTTTCCTGTATCTGGGTTTGTCATCTTTTTTAACAAAAGAGAGGTGAACTAAGGCTGAGTTTTGAATGTGGAATAGTTGTATACAGTGTGGAAACATCAAATGTTTTGATGCTATTTCAAGAGGTAAGTGGTCTTTATTTGAGGCATTCTAACAGATCTTTGGAATTTTTTTAATCCACATTTGATTTACTCCACTTCTAGATTAGCTTGTTTCTCAGTACTCCGGAGTACGTTTTTTACTGCTGATAGCATAACTGTCAGTAACTTGGCAAAAGGTTTTTGGAGCAATTGGCAGACCCTACAATGTAACTTTGCTTGTAATGACACTTATGAAGCTTTGGAATCCAATAAAGTAAAAAAATATCGAATTCATTCTTTTATATATATTGGGTGACAGGTGAACTGTCAATGTCTAATTCCTTTATCAAGCATGTAAATATCGTTCAGAGAGATGTCTGGAAACACTTTGAAGATCGATTTCGCGTGCGTATTCATAGTAAATACTTCTTGCATAAGATATAAAAGTGGACCGAAATATATTAAATATGCCCAAAGTTAATAAAGATGGTAACAAGGTTTAACATCAACGCTCTTGCGTGGTCTAACTTATAAAATTCAATCGTTTGATTGATTGTTTAAGGCCACGTCGTCAGTATTTAAGCCATATCATGGCGAGAACAAACATACTATTAACAATGTTCGACTTAAGGGAAATTCCGGAATATAGTTGTATAAAAGGCTATAACCTTCTTCATGTTCTTCTTAATTCTATTTTCTAAGATTTTTAACAAATTTCTTATTACACGTAATACAATGTAACCCAGTACACAATTAAGATTGTTTTTATATTACAGATTTTATAAGATTACTCTTAATGTATCGACCATTAAAGATTAATTTCAACATCACAATACTAAACAATTTAACATCATTTGACCATCACTCATTTTCTAAAACACAGCAATTTTAAAGATATATGTGTTGATACTATTTTTCAAGAGTTACTAAATCGATCACAGTTAGCTATAGACTTTCTATATATTTCCAGAAACCAAAACCACTGCATATTCGATATTTAGTTTGCAACTCGTGTGTTGTTGGGTTGTATAGCGTTTCCAACAGGAGATGTAATATTTAAGTTGCAGATTTACTATCAAGGTAGCTAAGAATACAATCCAACTATTATAAATACAATATATACGAAGTAGACATTCAATTTTGGGCACATATTCAAAATTTCAATCAATATAATTTTGACAAAGAATCGACCCTAACAATGATGACTTCTGTTCCATGTTTATATTCTGTACGCATATTTTGTTTCATTCTCATGTTGAAGGACATTCAAATAGTATGTTGGCGTGATAAAATCGGAACCCCCACACCCCTTAACATACACATTTCTATGGGACCGTATGTTTTGTCATTTTATGCATCCAATTAATGAAGAATACATGTATACGTTAAAATTTTTGGAACGGTTTTTTGTTAAGGTTTCTTTTTATACCCGTACGGATATTGTGATAATGGAACAAGTCATTCAGATCATTAATTCAGGTTAGGATAATAAAATTTGAAGAGTAGATGAGACTTAAGCCCATTCAGTTTTCAAGTACCCTTCTGTCACGAGAGACCTGTCCACCATCCAAACATTCTATTCATAAAAACACTTCCATGATTCCTTAATAAAAGAGGTTGGCATCAACGACATCTGGCAACCCTACATATACTCCTAATACACCTGTTAAACACAGGACGATTCTAGTTAAATTTGGTATTGATTGATACCAAAGAAGACGAGTCAGATCTTGTTTCTTTATTCTGGAAACGAAAACAATACAAGTGTCCATAAAAAGAAAAATGCATAACGCGTCGATGCAGGTGGTCCACCAAGATGCCTCTTTCTATATTACTTACACCTTTTCTGAAAACAGCCAAGAAAAGCCTTCAAAAGTACTGTAAATAAGCGTCATATATGGATATTATAAAAACTTCACTAACCTAAACATGTAAAAGCCGTTTCTTTAAAAATTTGTACAAGTTTTCAAACGTTTGACTTTTTATCCTATATACCACGATTCCAAATTTACAACTTAAAGACCGTCATAAGAAATGAATACTTTTTCATGTTTTATTGTTAAAAACAAAATGAAAATCCCATATATAAGTATTTGGTGTCAGGTAATAAGATGTCTTATAAATGCTTGTTCTAATAGTTACAGTAAAGTTGATATTCCCAAAATGCTGGATTTTTTTATTGATATCACTTTAATTTGTAAAATTTGGTGGACGAGTTTTTCAACAAACAGTTGACATTTTCATGGGCACAAATTGTGCACTCCTATTAGTTTTCGTATGAAGCGGAATTCATACAAGGGCGCCTGCGAAATGACAAAAAGAAATTGGCCTGCCCGTATAATTTTACTTTTGGCTTTATGATAATGTTTTTTTTTTCATTGAATAATTCTACTTTTATTGAGCATCTCGAATAAATATATTAAAGCGAACAAGACATTAAATAGACCAAAACCTCGATATATTTTGCCTTATCCTAGATTTATTTCTAGAAATTGTTCAAGAGGGAAACATGTATCTTCAATTTATGACAATGGGACGACTTAAACTTTTCTATTGTAATCTCCCCATTTCTATGTGACAACAATGCTTGCCCTGGCATCGGGTTTTATTTATCCTAGTTAACTCGATACTATTTTGACTTTTATAAGTACCAGAGTTTTAAGAAGAAAGCACTGCTGTTGTCGCAGAGATTACTACAACAAGGACACATCCTTAAATTCTATGGTAGCCATCATGAATTGGTTTATCCATATGGTATCAGAGTATCTCGCCTAGTAATGGACCCGTAATTTATTATTGAAAAAATAGTTAAAATCTTCTCGGATTGACGTTAACCAGGATCAAAATTAAAGAATTCCACGACGAGTGCTGAGCTCTGGGGATGCTTACACTTCATGAGCGCATGATCCCACACCTGTGAAGGGGTCGTGGATTCCAAGCCTTCGATCTCGTTTTATCATTGCTTCATATTGTCTACACTGGACTTGAAAGTTCTATGATTTTTTTCATTTTTGTGAAAATCACCAATCCGAATCATTAAATGAATGACATATTAGGCCCACTGACAATGATACAATAAATCCTTTCCTATACATCGGCTTGGCCTATTACCTAACTCGACGGGTTCACCATAGAAACAGAATTTGCCCCCTTCTGGAGCACCTGAACTCACCCTTGATTTTGTAGGGTCGAGTTACTCTAACTTACATAGTGTTGTGTGTGCTTTTTTACATTTCATTTCTTCTTTGTATGACAGGGTCCTGTAAAAGGAATACGATGATACCATAGGGTCTTTTGCTTTAAAGATTTCTGCCTACCCTTTGATATCTTCGAATACGTTTTATTAGGAAACATCCAGGTATTTGGAAAAAAGCCCTGAAGGCAAGTATATAACATTTGACAGACCAAAAACTTTTTTGTCTAATATATATATGTTGGGCTTGGGCTACATTTTTTGTCACAATTTTCTTGTCGCAGTTTAAATTTATTTAAGCAAGGAGGTCACCATAGTCAATTTTCAACTTTTCATACTCTCTTTGATGGTTTTTCACTGTGTTTGGCCTAAAAATGTGAAAACTTGATGTTTTATATCCTAACATTGAGGATTTAGAAAAATCGATTTTTCATTTAGCCCTTTCAAGGCTGTTGTATCCTCAAGGATACATGGGTCCTTTCTTCAGTTTTGACCCCCCACACAACTCCAAGACACCTTGAAATGTCACTGTAATGGGCCTGATAGAGAGCCAGATCTAGTGGCTAAAAGAAATTCTTCAAATTATAGCAGCATACACAAGTTGTTGCTGACAGGATCATCAGATGTTACCCAGATGGTCAAAAAGTCCCCAAAATGGCGTTTTTAGAGTGGGTTGGGCTGTCATTTGGACCTCTGGGGCTTAAGGATATGGTCACAACCCATTCATTTTTGGTTTCGTCACAACAACAATGGCTGTTGGGTATGCTAGAGCACAAGAAATATTTTTAAAATTTTTTTCTGAATTTTGCCATCCCCCATAAATGTGAAAATCGCCAAAAATGAGAATTTTGGCTCCAAGGGGCTCCAACAACCCTGACTGAGATCAATATTACACCTAGGCATAACTTTCATACATCCTGGTTGGAAAGACTGAGGCCCATTCTACTTGCAGCCGCAGTATGCAGTGGGTTGGTCTATGCTCCAGGTTGCCATGGCAACCAGAAGGTCCTAAAAATGGCCAAAATGACAAATTTTCAGCTGCTACCGAAGGTTTGACCCACCAAACCCGTCCCACCCACCATTCCACCCCTTTTTTCCTTTACTTTTTCATAAAGCTGCTGCACAAGCATCATTCCTGAATCTCAGCTCATTGCATAAAGTTTGGATAAGTTTGCAAAGAATCGAAAACTAGGGATTTTTGAAAATTAGTTCAGGGTTGAAAGTGTTAAAAAAGTTTATTTTGGTTTTAAATAATATTGAATGTACAGTTTCTAACTTGTGTTTATAATGCAAAAGTTTATTATCAGCCATCCTGTGAAAAATCACCTCGATATCAAACGAATTTTCAGATTTAGACATTCTTATCCAGAAAATTTCTGTTAAATATCGACCCCTTATTTCCGATGACAGAAAAACGGTTACGAAAACGAAAAAAATTTGGATTTAATTTTAAAAACTAATCGCTTTTACAAAATCAAAGAAAATGAACTTATCACAGACTGTCAAATCATCTACAATGGGTTGAACTTATAGCTTGCTGACAAAGTAATAAGAGTCAGAAACTGCTAAAAAGTTTATTTTTTAATTCCTGAAAATTCAAAACTTTAGCAAAATCCCAGAAAACCACACATTTATCTAGAAACAAAAAAGGTTTGTCTACCAAACAGACAAAAATCTTACAAAAATGTGTAAATTTGAGCCTTACACAACCATAAACATCTACAGACACTATTCAGCCAAATAAAAAATGAATCCATAGCTAGTATTATGAATTAAAAGTTCTTAAGTGCATTCTGTTGATTTCAAAGCTGTTAATGGTTAAATATTTGAACAACAAAATTTGATTTAACAGTTTTTAAATTACAGTTTGTAACATCGATGGTTACTTGAAATATTAGAGTATAGCTGTTGTCTAGCACTAGACATGTTAGCAAGATCACTGGTTGTAAACCTTTGTTTAGCTAGGAAACACTATGTAGAAGATGCTCGGGTAAAACATTTCTCTTGTTTTTGTCTTTGGAATGTGATACTATTGAAGAAAAATATTGCACTTAAAAAGGACTAGTTATAAATTAGCCCTGTGGTAGAGTATATAGTTCAGTAAGCATTGTTCATATCAATAATGACCTTATATAATACATATTAAAGGCAATGAAAGGGTTCATGGCACGACAACCCATAGGACGGTTTGGAACTGCAGAGGAAGTAGCTAATATGGTTGTGTTTCTAGCTTCAGATGAGGTAAAGAATTAAGTAAAAAACTAATCTGTTAGAGAGACGAACCAACATTTATATATATTTATAAATGTGTATAAGGAATTCGAAGATACCAAAGGGGCAGACAGAAATCGTTAAGTCGAGGACAGACAAGACCATGGCCAA
>JAULBM010321620.1:0-13505 GCA_032357055.1 Geukensia granosissima | reverse complement strand
AACACTGGAGACAGCTGATATATATGTGTTAAAATGCTATAAGATTTTCCAGATTTATATTGTTCAGTTAAAGATTCTAAGAAATCACCAATATTGCCATTGAATGGGATACAAATTCTTTTTCTACACCTGTGTACTAACTTTCCCTTGCTCATTGGTATTGCCTATTAAGTTCTTTTCTCCAAATGTTCGCCGATTGAACTGAAAAACGCATCAACCGGATTTGTCTCCTGAAATCCTAAAACAGACGTTTATAACAGTGCCACATGGGATGAATTCGTTTGTCAATTGAAGAAATGACCACGTCTTGCATCACTGGAAGATCAATCTGAGGAATTGTCATTTTTCTATAAATAGTATTTAAGCTCAGGTTAGCACATTAGTAACACTAGAACTAATTTTGCTCTGAATAAATCTAGATGCAAACAGATCTACTTCTAAATCTCAATGCTGATTAAAAAATCATGAAATTAAGTGACCACAGTTCTAACATCGTCAATTATAGGTTAACATATCCACTTTCTATGTTTTGCACTGATAGGAAGGTTTTGTATAACACCAAAACAAAAGTTCCCTGGCTAAATGAGGAGTTCGTGGAGTCAAGGCCTTTGTTCTCTGAAAAATACAAATGTGCCATGTAGCTATGAGGTATCAAAGGTGAATTAATATTTGTTTTCGGTACTGGAATGTATGATTGAAAAATGCAGGTTACTTCTTTCCAACATTGTGATTTGTAAAATTCCCTGATTGTAATGTATATGTTTAGCTTATCGGCGTCATGACCTGTATTTCTTTTTGTCTGTGAATGTAACTATAGAAATTCATTAAGTGTTTATCTGGTTTTCCTATTTGTTGAGCAAGGTAAATCCAGACAAGTGCTTTACAGGCAGATAATTTTGGCATTGATTATATGTTATGAACGAATGTAAGATGTGAATTTTATCAGTTTGTTGTGATCTGTTTAACAGGAATTGAGACAGAATGGAATTGACTTTATCTAATCTAAAATATGCTAAACACTTGTGCAATAAATGAGCATATCAAAACTTTAAAATGAGCAATTTTCGCACTTTTTGTTCATTTGTTTCCCCAGAATATTAATGAAATAATAAAGATTTATACAAACTATTATAGTCTGCTTGAAATAAATTCAAATGTTTTTAATTTTGCAAGCAAAATATATATAAAAATGAAGGAAATGTGGACATTTCAGAATGAAAGTGTCATCTTGTTTGAGATTAAAAAATCAAGGTCCATAAGTCCAAGGACTTTCGGCCAAATTATATGTTGAAGATCTTTCAAAGACGCAACTTTTTACATTTCATATTGATAGCTACAAACGCAATATGATTTCTGAAAAGAACATCAAAAACATCTTTTTAGGTCCTATAATCTATGTCTGGCTTTTGCGTAGTTTTATTTTCCATTCAGGTGCGCCTCAAAACCTTTTTGTATGTTATCTAATCCTAGTTTAATTACTTATTATTACGCAGCGTTGAAAATGTGTACTTCCGGTCTCGCGCTAGCGCTTGGAAAGTGCCACTTTCGGCAAACAAATGACTAATTTTTCAATATCAAATCAAATAAAGAATTAAAAGCTCGGCGCAGCTTTAATTACATCGTGATTGCTAAAAGGTATTATTGCAACTTGTTTGCACTTTTGGAATGTGGAAAATAAACACTTTTTTATAAGAATACGACAGACCGTTTTTATTTCATCCTTTTCACCCGTACCTACAAACTTTGGAATAGATTATAGGTCCATTACGGTTGCAGGTCATAACAACGTCCGGTTTCTGAGAAAATTGCTTTAGGAGAATTGACGATATTTTACATGTTTTAGGAGAACTTACTTTATCAAAAAGTCTTCAGATCAATTTGACCCAAATAAAACAAAGTTATGTCATGAGATTCTGAATATTTTTCTCTTTGCATTTGATAGTTGAAGGTTATGTAAATAACCGTGGTTTATACGATGAGAACATCATCTACATCACGTGAAGGGAGAGGCATATCGTATATCACATGCGCTCTTGTCGGCAAAAAATCAGTTTTCAGAAAATTGAGACAAAGCTAGCCGCAAAGAAATTATCGGATTTTGTTGTCACCGCCACCTCCCAAACCACCTGCCTTCAACATTTCAATGATCAGGGATTAATCTCAGTTTTATATTTGATATGCTATATTGTCTGTAAATAATTAAATATATATCATTTGTTAATTGTATTTGAGATGTATTGTGAAATTTCATCATAAGTTTATTTATGAAATTTCAATTCACCCCAAGAATTCTAGATCAAATAACCTTTCTATCAAGCATGTAATTTTCAATTTCAATACATTTTCTGCCTTTGCTGTGCTACCTTATTGCAGAATGAGTCCTTGCTGTGCTCATTCTTTTATAATCAATGCCTTTTATTAGAACCGGGCATGTGAAATTTCATCATAAGTTCATTTATGAAATTTCATTTCACCCCAAGAATTCTAGGTCAAATAACCTTTCTATCAAGCATTTTAATTTCTCAATTTCAATTCATTTTCTGCCTTTGCTGTGCTACCTTATTGCAGAATGAGCCCTTGCTGTGCTCATTCTTTTATTATCAATGCATTTTTCTGAAAGAGCCCCTGCTGAGCTCTTTCACTTGGAACCCCTGCTGTGTTCCATTTTAATCTATATGTTGTATAATTAATTAATTATTAGAATACTTTCTTTGTCAGCTGAGATGTTCCCAATGGCCAATTATGATATGTATAAAAATAAATATTTTACACAAATGTCTTTTATTACAAATATGCCTCATTGTACATTAATACGTCACTACAATTCTACTTTCGACGTAATCAAACCTGTCAAATTTCTAAGTGCGCACGTGGCAAAATAGTTACTGTTGTCTTATTTTTAGTCAATGGAATTTCACTATTTCACACGCTATTAAATCTGTTTAATTTCACATTCCGTTATCTATCAACAAAATTGTATAAATGCTTATTTGATTTATTTCAAAGAGAGCTTTCAGTAGTATATCAACAAATTTTCTTCTATTTCTTACCGTTTTTGAGCTAAAAGAGATCAAAATGGGTGTTCAATTTCGTAGAATATGGAATTTTTTTTCCCAGCTGATATTGATATGGTTTTTCAAATAATACCTTATGAAAAATGCAATACAAGTTACTCTCAGCATTTTATAGCATTTACTATAAGCGATCAAAGGGTTAAAAAATGCAATTTTGCAGGAGATGAGAAATTTTATTTTTTATCTAATATTGATCCTTTCAATGGAGTCTTTCAGTAGTATATCAACAGATTTTTCTATCTCGCCATTTTAAGCTAAAAGGGGTCAAAGTGGTGGGGATTCCATTTTCTATAATATGTAAAAAAATAATTTTCATCCAATTTTGTTGGGTTTTTTAACCAAATGATTCTTTATGAACAGTCCAACAAATGTAACGCCAGTTTTGAGAATAATAAGGGTAAAAATTGATCCAGTCTTTACTGTGTCCAGCAAAAAAATGTGTCGACACTTATCAAAAGGTTCATTTGCTCACCCTTCACATGTCAACGTGCTGCGATTGTATCATGCTGCTCTTGCGAAGCATTCCAGTTATTCAATTGAGGTAATGCAGTCAGAATGGTTTTAACATTAAAATAAATTGATAATAGTTGAAATAAATTCTAAAGAATAAAATTGAAGTGCAATAAAACTCTTTATCATTCCTGAGACATGTTCGGCATAATATTATAGATGGGAATATGAAATAGTTTGAGTCAAATAGACATAGAAATACAACATATCGATCGGATCACCCGAATAGGCAGTACTTTGATTTTAATTTAAAAACTTGTTATTTATTGCACTCAAACTTGCCCTGTTATATAAAGCTATATTTTTTCTATGAAAAATAAATAAAACACATATATTTTAAAAGTTAATAACACTAAATAAACTTATTTTGTTTGTCATGTTTAGTCTCAAATTATATAAACAACAGCAAAAGCAAGCAAGACAACAGTTTTTGAAAAACTGTGAATTTTTTTTTAATTGTAGGTTGTAAAAGCCTTTATCATTTTAACAGAACAGTACTCCAAATATGACAAAAATAAACTAACAGAAGAATTACAAAAGCATGTTAAATCTGTAACAGCACCATACAAATACCCAAGGAAGGTAAGTAAAGACTTGAAAATTATTTAAAAAGGAAAATATTCTTTAAAGCATGTCACCCTGTTAATGTTAGTTGTTTATCAGTAATAGCTGTTAAACAACTAATAGGATATCAATTCCAATAATAAATCGAAAACATGCATTTTCTGTTGTAACAGATTGGCAACACAGAGAACGAAGTTAAAAATAAATAATATTGTCTTTTTTTGTTATTTGAGAATTGTATTTGAGATTACGACTAACAATTGACCTAGTGTGAATATGTATTTCTTTATTATTTATAAATGCCTATTAATAGTATTTATGGCTTACAAAGTCCATCCAAAACATAAAAAAGAACTTAAATGATCTTGAACTTATTTCAGATTGAATTTGTTAGTCAGTTGCCAAAAACTGTGAGTGGCAAAATAAGAAGAGTAGAACTCAGGAACAAAGAATGGGGACGTGAAACTCCAGAGACACCAAAATCACTAGATTAATGCGATGTCTGGACCTTTTTGCAACCTTATTTATATTGTTCTGTTAATATGACATTTCATTATTGCTCAAGTATAACACATGTATGTAGAATTTTTATATATTCATATACTTAAGAATAAATAATCAGAAAATAAAGTCGAAAATGGTGTTTAAACTTATTTCAATCAAATAACCTTAGAATGGGTTGGGTAGATCTACCGTGCCTCCCCCGGGACTCATCGTCACCATATTTTTTTATTCGTAACTAAACTTTTTTCATAGCATAATATTAGGATGTTTAAGGTTATACTTTGTATGTTGTAACCGACCGTGTTATTTTTTTCCTATCAACTATTTAAACTTCAAGGACATTACAAGACCTATAGGGTGCTCGATAGACGCCCTACTACTAAGACATTCAATGAAAATGTTAAGGAATCTACGAATATCTGTGGTAAATTGAAACCTTGATCAAGGGTCTCTTTGAATTTTAAATGAGTATTGTTGGTACCTTATATCAGAATGCCAGTCCACTAGTAGCGCACCTATCCATGGAGGTCGAATCAGTTTCTGTGTGTTTTAGAAATAAGATATGCTAAACTAACATTGTCTCGTATTGAAAGCCTGCGCTTAATTGTGAGATCAAATTGTGTTTGACTTTCTTCTGGCATAGAGGTATTTTGAATTGGATTTCAAAGATACCTAAGGGCCAGAAATAAATCGTTAAGTTAGAATACCCACAAGACCATGGCCAACAAAATGAAACGAAAGACAAAAATATAAAACACAATACTACACTGAAAACTAAAGCTGGAGTAACACGAACCCTACAAAAACCAGGGTGAATTCAGATGCTAAGGAGTGGTAAGCAACTCCGGCTCCTCTAGTGGCGCCGATTGTATTACTCAGTAGACAAAGCCGGTGTAAAGTCACAATCGATGTTAGTCACAACGGGTATAAGGACGGTTTTGAATTCACGACAGTGGGAAGATATCCATTGTCATTTTGTGAATAATGGCGACCGAAAAATTTCCGGAGTGATGAATGTAATCTTTACCTGAGAAAACCTTGGCTCATTAGCTTTATTGCCAGCTGCAACCCTCTATCAATAAAAATCCCGATAGGAAGCACAAGCCCTGGAGTAGCATATCAATTGAATTATGCACCTCGTATGCAGGTACGGCTGGAATGTTGCTTGAGATGAACGGAAAGTTTGAATGACATTTTTACTGTTAATTATTAATGACACACAATCATATAAGGAAATTAAAGGTTTAGGTAATCAAAAGGAAAATATTGTTTTATTCGATATGTCAGTATTATAACGCTCAGGGAAACATTACTGTCCTGTGTTTGTTTAAACATTGTATTTGATTTTGTATGTATTACTGTCGGGCAACTTATGACGGATTTTGTTAAATTTCTTTGCCAGTGGTTATCTGTAATTTGTTGACCTTACCCCCCATTTGTGTTCTTCAATGCACAATTGTAGTGTCGACGAAATTTAGTAAAGAATTCCGGTCAAAACGGTGCTAGGGGCCGTCTTGAACTTACAGAGAGTGTGAGTTTTTACTCCATGTTAAATGCCTCACTGTGGCTTTGAGATGAAGAATAGTAATAATGCGCTGTTCCTTTGCTCGGAATTTACTGGAACATATGAGATGTTTGTGTCATGAATATTTACACCATATCCCCTTTTTCTAAATCTTATAAATGGTAAATCTCTTGTCTAATTCTAATAACTATTTAGTTATTTCCTTAATTCTGTTGTTATGCATTAAATGGATCTAAAGCAAAAAGTATAAAAGTTTATATATTTTCTTTTGTTATTTATTTTATGCGTGTTCTCTGTTCTTGACACCATCAACCAATGACACCAAAATCTAGTATACTGATCTCAACTAAGGCCGATCCAGTACGCTGGGGTAAACCACTGTCCTAAAATGTAAGATAAATAGTTATTATTTATTGAAGTCGTGAATCTATTTTCAAATCTTTAATAAGCAATCAAACTCAGTAACATAAGACCAACGTTACAGCAAAGAAAAAGAAATATTACGTTTACATTCTCAATGATAAGTTAGAATAACGCCAATTTGTAGCCTTTAACAACGTTAACTGTGCGTTATCAGTAACTTTTAAAATTAATCTAAAGTTGACGCCAAAGTAACGTTAAATGTAACGTCGTAATACAGCCTAAAACTGACATTAAAACTGATTTATTTATAACGTTGAAATATAACATTAATCTGACGTGGTGTATAACCGATAACGGTAACCTAAACCATAAAAGCGTAGGTGAATTCCAGTGGGTCACATTAGTTCACCTAAATTATTGTGGCGTTCATGTTGTAAATGTTCATCTTTAGTCATGTTCTAGTTTTCTGTTATGTGTTAATTTCTAATAATGTGGTTGACTTTAAATACGCAAATCCACACAACAAAATTACAATTCTACTTCCCATTTTATCTGGTGTCATTGCATATTATTACATGAATACACGTGTCTGTTGCAGCAGTTTTCTTTTACAAGCCATTTATTGCCAAAATCATAATATCCATGTCTTTCGTGAATGTTTTCTTTGAATGTGAACTAGTTTAGAAAAAAAAGTAAAAAAAAAACCTTATATTTTGGCTCTGGCAGGATTTTAACACAGAAATTTATATCAAGTCAAGAAAAAAACAATTAACTAAATAATATTTTACTCACTAACTTGAATGTAAAGCAAATAATTTTAGATATATTTTATAAACTGCAGGGTTATGCTATTTCTTGAATCACACTTATTCCTACTTGTCCTTATGAACATGTGATCAATGTGCTGTCTACAAATTACACATGCAATTTATGATAAAATGCTAAGAGATGTTCCACAATTGATTTCATGTTGGGCAAGGCATACCTATACTTGACGGGTGGTGATTATATCGGAAAGATTTCCAAAGCATTGTAAAAATATAACCAACTTAAATCTTATACATGATGAAGTAGAATAAAAACTTTCTTCAAATACCCTATTAATTAATTTTTGAAACGATCCCAATCTCGAATACCAAGAATCGAACCTGCAAAACAGGAAGCAAAAGAAAAGAAAGGACCAGACAACAGCAGGACAGTCACGGCAATCTGGAGAACACGAAAAAGACCGGCACGACACATAGTGCACCGTAACTTATTCCAAGTGTCAATGGCTTCACAAGCAATTTAAATTGTTTCTGGTAAAAAAAATCTCCATTTCGGCCAAATAAAAATGTATAATTAATGTAATCCGTCGATGAAGGTTGTTCGTACTCGCCTGTAATTTGAAAGACGTCTCAAACAGAAAGATTGAATCTCATGGCTTCTGTTGAGGTATTCCTCATTTTTTATTTATTGAAAAAGCATTAAACAGGTTTAAAAAATTCCTTGTAAAAGCCATTGGATAGTGTATATTTCGTTTTCTAAAATATGAAAAAAACGTCATTTGTATTTGTATATTGAAGAATAGGAAATACCGAATATCAAGACACAAATATTGTACATACTGTTGCGTTGACTTGATAGTGGTATATTGTGTGCCCATGTTTAAGCGGTTCTTTAAGAGTGATATCTCCTGTCATTTGATTGATTGTGAAGGCATTGTATATTCCATGCGGGTCCGATAACACATTGTGGGGCTGCAAATAGAATGTTCAGCAAATATACATAGGAGATTACGTAACCAATGAAATTATTCAAATATTTTTCCAATGGAAGCAATAATACATATATATATTTGGTGGTTCATAATTTGAATTTCTGTTCCAGATGAAACATATTCCAATGGTATTATTGGTTTTAACAATTCAATGTATTATACCAATTTTTACATAAGCTTACAACGTAAGTTTTCGAGCAAGAATATCCAGCTAGAATAATGTTTTCAGATCATGTAGTTAAAATGCATGACAGTGATTGCAGAAATAAATTATCAGTTGTTCGATGTCATGGTGTATTGGTATACATGTATTCCTGCATATATGTAGAAAATGTGCGTACTAATTTATATGTTACAATTTATCGTTAAATTCCAATGTAAGTTGGAAAGATAAATTATTGTAATTTTTTTTTAAATCCCTAATGTTATCATTACATTTGGCTTTTCGGTGTTCCATCATTTGCCCAATCAGCGTAACTAGAAATGAAAACAGTTTTATTGATCTTCCCATTTTTGGCCGGTAGCATGTCCGGTAAAGTAAATCCAGAAGAGCGCTTTAAGCGCAGTTCAATTTGGCTTTTAAATATTTGTTGGAAACGAATGTAAAATGTTGACCGGTTTATATACCATAATCTTTCTTTTCAAAAAGTTGTAACGTTTATACGCTTATTCGGACGCCAAGGACCGTCTTAAACTTGCTTGAATGTATGAGCTACTGTCTCGTTGTTAAAGGCTTCACATCGGAAGTTCACAGTGATCATATATGGAATAGTACATTTAACTCGCAATTGTTTTTATTATTTATGCATTTTGAATTACATAATTACAATCTGAAATGGACTTTAAGTCGCTAAATCTCTATTATCACAATCATAAAGGAAACGAGTATTAAAATATAATAGCAAACTAAACGTTTAAACTTCCATTTAATGATAGTTTAGGATCATTGGAATTACATTTAGGTAACGGTGGACAAATGTATAGCACATTAAAGAATGCATTGACCCTTATAGTTCCTGTGGTTGGTTTATGAATATTGCTGTTGTGACTTTAAACGTTAGTTAATATCTAGCAGAAATACCAATTCACACGTGTGAATGACCGTTTTGAACTTGCCGAGAAATGTGTTTTTATCGACATGCTTTCTGGTATGTTATGTAACTATATAGCTTTTTAGTTAACATGTCCTCAATATCTATTCTTGTCCATTTTATGTCATTTGTGGTTGTAGGAAATGTTTAGTTTGAAAATCCATGAGGATTGCTCTGTTATCAACATTTATGATTTACTGCTGTTAATTTAAAGAAAGGTAATATCAAATACCTGTAAGGCAGTAACCACAACATGGCAAAGTCCATTTAATCTATCACTGCACCACTGTTATAATAATACATACCGCCAATGAATATGTGATTGCTGCATTTGGACCTTCATCTGCGTCTATTGCTGCTACATGCAGAACCTTTGTCCCCACCCCAAGACCCTGTGAAATGACAATAATAAGTTAATCAAAAAGTTAAATCATTTCCCCTTATGGCTCCAGACCACATATTTCTTCGGAGTACATCCTTATGAACAGAGAAATTTAGAAATAGTTTGATACAAGATTTTTTTCATAACTTGGATCTCGGGTTTTAAAAAAAGGTATGTCTATGATTTTTTCAAATTCTTGAATGAAGTATGGTTTTGGATGATCAAAATCCTCTAAAAAAATATACACCTTAACCTGTATTCATTATCGTACTCTACTTGTAAACAAATCTGAATTGGTTCACACCAACGGACACAACTGATCGAGGAATTAGATTTTTTTTTGAGTTGACGTTGCATTAAACAAGTCTGATTACAAAACTTAATACAATCTTAGTTCTGGAAAATTATAGATGTTCAAGTATTTATGCATACGATACAATAAAAAAAGAAAATATGTGACAAAAGAGGTTACCAATATAGGAAAGTTTTTATTTTAGTAACTTGACAGCTGCTTTTTTGTTTATCTTTTCCACAATTTACTAGTTGAAGCTAAAAGAAACTAACATTTTTGTGTATTTGGTACCCTACATTAATTATGAAGATAAAACCAGCTTACGAATCCAATCACTGCATGGTAATGATCATGGGTGAAGAATGGCGAATTGTCGTTGATGTCATCTATGTGTAAAGGTAACGTCCAGAGTGTCTAAGATATTTATAATAATTATAAGATATGCCTATTATGCAAAATCACAGATCCAAGGAAAGAATAACATGCAATATTTTTTTATAAAGAGAGAAAAATAAAAAGAAATGAAACACATACATTACCTATTCAAAATATATCTGACTGCATTTTTTCGTTCGTTTGTTTGATATGCTTAATCTTTTCGATAGAAGTAAGTCTGAGTATACAACACCTTTCTAAACTAATCATTTCATGTTATTCTGACGTCATCTGTTTATATTTTCAAAATCTATAAAAATGAAACCAAATGACGTTAAAGTTCAAAAAAATTTTCCCGTACCCTGTAGCCAGTTTAATAACACCCGTACAATAATAATTCTTTGAATAACATTCACCTGGCATTGTCTGAAAATGAAGAAATTAAAACTATAACTTAAACTCTTGCCAATTTGTGAAATTCTTCTTTAACATGTCTTGTAAAGCTGCCTTTTGTCAAACCATAAAACAAAGAGGGTTTTATCGACATTGTACAACGACGCACATGGTAAAAAATGATAATTTTAAAAACAACCATCCTGGGGACCTCAGTATGGATACACCGTATTAGGGTTACAATAAAACTGCCAATATTAACAAGATTTTAACCCAAAAAAATGTAGAACAGAGTATGTTCCTTGATGCTTAAAGAATTCAAAAACTTGCCCGCAATCATTAATTTACCATAAAACTGCAATTTAACTCTATTGTAAACAAAACGAAAATTACCATTGTGCATAAAAATGGTATTCGTTTGGAGAGATGATGCTCCTGTATAATTAACTCGTCATGCCTGAGGAAAAAAAGCGCTTCGGGGAAATTTCGTTGTACAAGTGGGGACCAATATAGTGGTTTTCTTTCTGTAATGTTTCATTGCTTCAATAGATAAGAATATTCACAAATTTCGAACCGAAAAAAGATATTGATTCAACTAAAGACTGAAGGTAAATTTTCGTTTTTTGTCTGTAAAGACCCTATCAAAATTTACTAAGGAAATTAATCGCTTCAAATTACATATTACCATGTTCGACTTTTCGAGTGTTTCATAAATTTAAACAATGTGCAAATTTCAAGATATACAACAATTCAAACAAACTTTTTTTTATTAACTATCTATAACTGAATTCATCATCACGTTATATTAAATATATTTAATTCGTTTTGCAATAATGTTATTTTGTAATACAGGGGTTTCGTTTCTTTTTTGTGAGAGTATTTATTGAATGGGTAAAATGTTCAACTTTGTACACAGGAACGAAATTTTAAATTCACACTCAAAATTTATTAAAGTCAAGGTCTTATGTTATCGTCGTAATGCTTTCAGTTTTTTACCCAACGGTCAAAATGTGGAAGTGAATCAGATTTATATACCAGTAACTGTATTATCCTTAATATAGTATCAAACCAGCTGCCTTAACTTCTGCAGTGTAATTATCAAAATACTTTGGCAGAAACTTGTCAATTAATGTATTAGATATATAGAAGAATTTGGGTAAGTAAGGCAACGTCAATATGCGAAAATCAACTGATTGTGTAAATGCATCCGATATAACGATCAAACTAGAAAACATATATGTGAAAACGTACTTACAGAACTTATATTGTCATAAGCTTCAAATGTCAAATACCATGTTCGTTCAACCTAAAACGAATGTAGCCATATTTTATACTGTTCTTCATTTGAATAAATTGAATGCTTTCTTTATGATGTAAGTCAGTTTGCATATTTTTCACTTTTCCTTTTCTTCTTCTTTTTTGTTATATAAATTATATTAATTATCATTTTGGTATTTGGTTGCTTGTCATTTAAAATTTTGATTCTATCCTCGGCGAAGGCCTTGAACATACGTCTAGATTTCCAACTTTCGACAGCTTCTTTTTGAGATTTGGCGAGGTCATTTAGATTTATGTTAACGTCATATATTTCATATTTACATATCTATGTAAGAAATTTCAGACCCTCAACACGAAATGTCACCAAACACATTGTGTCCGACGATTAAAACCTATGTTAACAATAAACGTGCGAAAGACAGGATGAAGGTTATGTCAAAGGAATTCGAAGATACCAAAGGGGCAGACAGAATTATGTATATGTGTAAAGAAGCCATAGTTTATTAATAACTTTATATTAGCTACAGGTACATATACAACTAAGTGCTCCACGTTTCGACGTGGGTTTTGAAAATCTATCTCGAAAACAACATAGCATTGTAGCGAAGCAACTTTGCATATTATAGATTTTCTCTATAATACTATATTCGTGTAAAACAGCATAATTGTGTGGTTTTCCGATTGCAATATTTTCAGTGAACTTCCTTTTCCGAAAATTGAAAACCATCATGATGTTTCAAGTTTATCATTTGCATTTAGAAATTTGTTTACAAACACCTTTGTACCTCTCTATCTGGTATTTGTTTTGTTGTTACTGAATACGTTGAGTTAATGCCAATTGTTATTGGTTCCACTTTCACTCTTGCTTCCGTAGACCTGTCATGTGTTTTCACCATTACCGCATGACTTGTTTGACTAGAAGCATCAATTCTAACTACTTCTGTCCCTAAAACAAAAATAATATAGTCCGTAAGCTAGGTAGGTCTACCGTGCACCCCCCAGGACTCGTCATCACCAACTTTTTTAATTCCTATTTATACCCTTTTTCAAATTTTAAATGTTAACAACCATAATATTGGAATGCTTTTAGGTTTTACTGTGTATTTTTTTACCCCACCATGTTATTTTTGGCTTATTTTCGTTTCACAGGTAATTTAAAGTTTACGGATATTTTATAATATGTAAACATACACAAAACTATACAAATAAGGTACTGTTGAAAAGATAAATGTATGAGCTTTTCAAAACATGCCCTCTTTTTAAATTTTATTGATTATCAAAAAAGTTATAGCAAAAATTCTAGCCCTACCCTTACCTTAATTTCCGGAAAACTCGAATATTTTGCCTTTCAACTATTATACTGAGGTCTGTATGAAGTTTTGATACATTATTTGT
>JAULBM010321609.1:0-13506 GCA_032357055.1 Geukensia granosissima | reverse complement strand
AAAAGAATTTAGTAAGAGACCTTTGGAGACGCATTTCCTCGTATTCCTGACTTAGAAGTCTGGTACGCAGATTTTTAACAGCGTTATAGTTCTTAAGGACCATGGTCGTTAAGCCACGTTATTGGCCCAAGACTTTGACTTCAAAATGAAAAGTGGTTAATATTAATATTCGATATCGTTTGCATTGAAAATGTCTAGAAAAAGAACCAACAGGGTTTTTTTTTAATATTAATTGGTTTTACAACGGTAACATGGCAAAATACTAAGAAATATTAATTACTCTACTTTGATAAATCGAAAACATCATCCGAACCAAACTGTGAACAGTTAAAGATCTATCATGCACAAATTTTAAATTAAAATAGCTTCACGATGTTCTGTGTGCTCCTATATATTATGAATAAAACACCTCCAAGGGCTTGGTATGTTTACACAAAGTGTTGTCGAAATGACATATCATTGATTCTTAAAGAAATATAAAATACTGACCAGTCTTTCCAACGATTGCACAAATTAAGGCTTTATTTCCCAAACATCAGTGACGTTTTGGTTTTATAGAAAACGGTTACAGAAATATCACCTATTGTCTATATTTAAAGCAAATACCGTAGACATTGTTCACCGCGAAAGGCAAATAAACATGAGTGATAGTGTATTTGCAGTCTGTGAGCAGGCGTAAATAATTAAAGAAATTGTTATCATCAAGACCATTCTGTCAAAATTTTAACACACTAACATACTTATTAGTACTATATTTTACTGGGTACATTAAAGTCGTGTTTCAGCAAATCAATATTCGATCATTCGAATACAACTATTCGATGTTGAAAAATGTAAGAAAAATTGACTAAAAGTAGTTTGGAGGTAAATTAATGAGCAGAGCAGTAAATGCTTATTTCAAAGAACACAATATATAAAGATTTTAAAATAACGTTATAAAAAAACCTTTATTTTACGTATACACGTTTTATTAGTTTTCCACAAGGAGTGGTATTCTGCTCTTTTAAAGGCCTTCTGGAGAGCTCTAGATTTTGTGTTTTTCTTGAGGTTGGAGTGCAATCTCTCTGACACTACCCCAAACCTTTTCATTTTCATTATTATGTAAAAATTGTACAAGAAGCTGATCAGGGTTCTTTATCAATTGCGACGTGCAAAACACAATAATATGCCTGTTGGAATTATTTGTTAAAACTATTTAGTAAAGAACAAAAATTGCCTAACATATAAAGTCCTTGGTACAGTAGAAATAGTAGAAAATTATTAAGAATAACACATTCCTTTATCATAGTATTAAAATATAATTATTCTGTTAGCGCTTTCAGCCATAGTGGCTCTTCAGACAGAGGATAACGTCTGATTATGCAATACTTCATTTTCACAATGAGGAATGGGTCAAATATGGACCTTACCGTACGTTGTCCGTTTGCATGAATTTCCAATCTAAGCGAAAACATAATTTTTGAAGAGGTTTTTCCAAGAATCATTTTGTTTCTTTAATGCACCCCTACCACTTTCCCGTATGGTCCAATGTTAAACTAAGTCAGGCTTTTCGACCAACTTTGATTTCTGATCGACATAACTTTGTAGTGCATTCTCACTACCAAGCAATTCAATCAGCGTTGTTTTTTCTGACAAGAACCGATTGAAAAAAAAATAATAATAAATTAATAAACGTTAAAATGTAATCATGAGCGGGCAAACGAAACGGACAGACTGACGGACGCACTGATGACGATCGCAAAGTGATGACAATAGCTCATATTTGAAGAAAGAATATGGAGAATATAAAGAAGACTTGATCCACATCTTATATACGTTTAAAACAAAAATTTAAAGCCAAATTTAAGTGCGTGTATAGCGTCAAACAAGCTAGAGGCCAGTCAAAATTTATGAATTACTAGTTACATTCATGGCACAAATGAAAAATACTGTTCACGACATAATATATGCCGATAAGCTAAATATAAAGATAACAATCATGGAACTTTACACAAATTACAATGTTGAAAAGATGTAAACTGTATCTTTCCCAAAACATCCCAATACCCCAAAGAGCAGACAACTCTTAGGGTGAGATGATCTTAAAATAAAGGTTGGTCTAATATGCGCTCAATTTTTCTGAGATAAAAAAAAAGCTTTTAGAACGCAGGGTTTACCATAATTTATGTTATGAAAAATGCATATTTTAACAGTTATCGCACAAGTCTTTTGTTTGAAAAGTATGAAAGAAGGTAACCTCTAAGACACTGAATTGTGAACAACGTTACCTACCGCGCTTTTGTTTATATCAGTATTGGCAAAAAGTAGTTAACACCAGAAAGGAAAAAAACTATTTCTTCTTTAATTTTTGATTTACTAGAATCATTTGATTGCATAATAAAGAATATTCATTTTACACTAAAAAGAAATATATAATTTACATATCATACCTTTAAAGATGATATACTGGAGATATTTAACCTCTTAATGTCTTCTGTTCATTCCATCCTAAAAATTGATTAAATATCAATAAAAAAAACAAGTATACAACATATGCTACTTACTATAAAATCATTTATGTAAAAGTAATATTAATGTTTTCGAATTGATTTTTTGTTTTTTTTTTATGTTTTTTTTTTAGTTAAAAAGTACCTGGTCAACTGAATTATATTATATTTTTTGTTCAGGACAGTGGTTGTCTGTATCAGCTTTATACTCGACATATAAAGATAAATTGTATATGAGAGCATGGAGTAAGACTTTAGTTATTGCAATCATATACATACAAGATCTTTAAAAGAAATTAAATTTGGCATTAAATATATGCGTGTAAAAAAAGGAATTCGAAGATAACAAAGGGGCAGACGAAATTGTTAAGTCGGACTACAGACAAGACCATTGCCAACAAAATGAAACAAATATAGAACACACAGCACTACAATGAAAACTTAAGCTGGAGTTACACGAAGTGGCTTATAATTGGCAGGTCACTTTATTACTGATGATTAAACATTTAACAATTTAATTTTAAATTCGGTTGTATTTGTTGAAAAGGATATGTTTTGAATGATTTGGTGGAATAAAATTGAACCATGACTGTGTGAAAAACTTGTCCAAAATACAACCAACAAGAAATTCACAACATAATCGTGTAGGCCATGCTTAACTTAGATTTGACAAGGCAGGTTTCAAATTCTCTCAGTTCTAGTTTGAATGCTGGTTCAAAATAAGGGACAGTAGTCGTTAAGGCACATTTTCGGTCCAATAATTTGGCTTAAAAAAGAAAGTGACTACTTTCTATCATTATACATAGTCTTTCAGTTTAATTGGCTCTACAACGGTGACATGACACATAGAAATTGTCTTAAATGCGAATAAAGATTTGATACAATTTTATCGGTTTAATAAAGAACGCACATAACCAAGATAAAATTGCAAATATTAACTAATTAATTATCTTTATGATGTTTTGTGCGAATGCGCTTATATCTATTTTGAACAAATCACCTTCACAAATTTGGAATTTCTACAGAAAATGTTTAATTCTTTTTTAAATAGTCAAATGTACACTTATTTTTCGCGAATAGGTGAAAGTGATATTAGAATAAGTGATGAATTATTTAAAGACGATTATTAAACAGCCCTTTCACAAGAAGTTAGAAGTTTTCATACCGAATTTTCGATTACTTGTCTGGATTGTTTACCGCCCACCCGAAAGTTCTAAAATGTTTTGGAACCGGTTTGAATATTCTATAGAACAAGCTTTAAATGCTACGGAAAATATAGTTGTTACTTGTGATATAAATGTCGATATTCTAACCCAAACTAATAGCCTTCTTTTTGACTTATTACCCGCTTATGAGTTGAAAAATAGTATAAATGGGTTCACTTCTAGATCCAATATGAGTGTCAAATGAGCGTGTGATTTTAGATGCAAAAGTAATTAAAGTCGACAGAAGCATAAGCAATCATGATGCTACATTAGCTCATGTGAGAATCCCCTTTACTATCAAAACGACGTTCACAAGGAAATGCAGACTTTCTCTCACCGAGTCGTGAAATTTCTGATTTTCAATTGGATGCATTTTTAAGGGATTATAGATACGATGTAAACACTATTTCAATCCGATTCACGCAGAAATATCTTGAAATGATTAGTAAACATATATCTCCAGAACAGTTCAGATCAGACCCAATGATAAATCTTGGTTTAACTCTGAAAAGGGAAAAGAAGTTGGGTTACACAAATCGGACAGGAGGAATCCAGAAACTAATACAATACGTAAATACAAAAAATAACATAACAAGGTTAATAACATTATAAAGTATGCCCGTGAGTAATTCTTTTGAAATGCTGATTAACTTGTAGACTCTCTGTACAAGAAAGACTTAAAGCATATTGGACACTTATTTAAAAAATTGTCAATGGTTCTGGACAAGCAAATACTATACCACCTCTGTTTGATAGCACCTTAAACGAATTAGTGTATACTGACAAAAAGAAAGCTGAGTTATTGAATAGATATTTTTGTTCTATTTCATCAATAAATGATATATAGTAATTTAAATCCACCTAATCTACCCCTTAGAACTGACGCTTCATGAACAAATATTGAGAAAAATGAACAAGATATAAAAGATGTATTACAAAATTTTAAAAATTGGGAAGGCATGTTGGGAAGATGCTATTAGCCACCAAATGTTGTAGGGCCTTGCCGATACTGTATACAAACGTCTTCTCGTCATATTTGAATATTCTTTAGAAAATGGTTGCGCTTGTAATGCCAGCCTTTAAAAAAGGAAGATACGTCTAACCCTTAAATTACATACCAATATCATTGTTGAGTTGTGTCGGTAAGTGATGGAGAGAGTAGTATACAAACATATTTTTATTAATTACATATACGTTGATATATGCATATCAATTTGGATTCCTTCGAGGTCACTGCACGGTGTACCAAATCATCGAGATTTGTCATAAAATTGGCGATATCTCCGATGCTTTCGACAAATTTTGGCATCTTGGTCTATTAGTTATATTGCGTTCATATGGAATATCAGTTGATATATTAAATTGGATCAGTGATTATATTACTGAAAGAAGACAAAAAGTGTTTGTAAATAATGAGTACTCCTCTGTTGGTCCTGTTAAGGCTGGTGTTCCTCAAGGGTCTGTCTTAGGACCTTTATAATTTTTATTATATATAAATGATGAAACAGATCATATAGGAACTCTTGCCCGATTATTTGCCGTTGATACCTCTCTGTCGTATTCTGGTGACGATTTTGCAGTAATTGAACAACAAATTAATGATGAAAGTTAAATGAATGGTCTAAATTGTGGCTATTAATTTTAATCCGAAAAAGACAAAAGCTTTAGTCATAACAAACGCAATCAACCCGATATTAATAATAAATTTGATAACGAAAATGTTGAAATTGTAGAAAATCATAAGCATTTGTGTGTAACCTTTTCATATGATGTTAACTGGACATCGTAAAATCAGCTTTAAAGCAAGTGAACGTCCTTCGCTAACTAAAATTTACTTTGTCTTCAACTTGTCTGTCTAAAATATATATCACTAATATAAGACCCCTCTTAGAGTACGCTTGTGAAGTCTTGGATTGTTGTCATGAGAGAGAAATTGAAAAGATAGAGGCTGCAAGAATTGTTACTGGCTTGACCTAATATGCAAGTAGAGACGCGCTTTATTTTGAGACCTGGTGGAAATCATTGGTAGAACAAAGAAAGGTCCGAAAACTCCCTATTTTTTATCGAATGTATAATCAGAAATATCCCCAGTACTTGTATAATTGTCTACCACAAATGGTTTCTGAAACAAATAACTAAAATCTGCGAAACAGTGAAAATTATGTAGTTCCGAGAACAAGATTAAGTTTTTCAGAAAAATTCTTTTACACCTTCAACTGTAAAGCTATTGAATAATCTCCACAGAAATGTAAGAAATATACAAACTCTTAATTATTTCAAAAGCAGAATTAAAAGTATTACTGTAAACCATCAGAATACTACAGAGGGTTTCCTAGAAGACACAAGATTAAGACATCAATGTAGCTCACTAAGAGCAAATTTATACCGAGTCAATTTAGTTTATAATTATGCTTCTATATGTGGCACAGCCCTTGAGGACTCCATCCACTATTTTTAGAATATCCTTTGTATAACTAAGAACGAATAAGGTTATTTTCGGAGCTCAGAAATACCGAGCTGAATTTAGAAACTTTGTTATTTGGAAATGTAGATTTGGGATACAGAAGGAACTTTATAATTTTTTAAATAGTTCATACATATATCAGACAAACTGAACGCTTCTTACCATATGTCATATTGGTTTATCTACGAGAAATGTTCAAAATATGTAGAAATGTCATTTCTGTGTTGTAGTACTTGCTGTTATATTTTTGTTATATATGTATAAGGATAGGATAGTTTATAAGTTGTTATAACTTGTTGTCTAATCCTTTTACAATAAGTATGCAATAAAATATTATTAAGTTAAACAAGAACCTCGATGTATCATTTCCTAAATATGACATATTTTTTTATACCAGTTCGGATTCAAATTCTCGCCCTTGGTCATTATGGGTCTGAAAACGAAAACCGAGTCTGCAGATACATTCTGTTACACTCTTGTCGGCAACACTAAGACCTGAAGGGTTAGGAACTGCGAAGGATACTTGACTCATGTTTAAATAATTCGCAAGGACTATAATATACCCATTGCTGTTGCGAATTAACGGGAATCGGTCAGCACTTCCGGAAATATAACAGCGATACACTCTAATTGCATAGTAACTTGCATAGTAAAAGGATTTATCGTTCAAGTCCAAGTTCCGGTTTTGGGTGTGTACATAAATCAAAATTCGTACACCATTCTCCTACTAATTGTTAAAATGAAGTTATTAAATGATTCTTAGCTTGTGGTGATATTAATTGTAAAACAGGTTTCCGGTTTGATTCTCAGTACGGCGAAAAAAGCAAGTCATTGCAGCCTTGAGAGACGCCCATTGCGTCCAGAAATTTTTTTGCGTCAGCATTTACATTTTTTTTTCACGTTTTGGGTGCAGAATTTGAAGTATATCACTAGTTTCCTAATATGACCTTTATATTAGTCTTCCGACTGTCTGTCAATTCATTTCAGCATTAGTCCATACTTGCCCCCAGTTTGGTTCCGTTATGCGTTATACTTCATTTGTTTCATTTTATATTATCGGACATAATATCTAGCGTGTGGTCATTTTTGGAAACTTTTGAAATTTGGCAACCATTTTATGGATGCGTGGTCAGTTCGTAAAATGTCAATCCCATGAGTGATGACGAAAAAGTGTAATAAATTTGATATAAATTCTACTTTTGTTGTTTAGTTATTCTGTTGTGAGCGATTCATTAGAGGACTAGCAAAAGCTATTGCATATTCTTTGAGAAAGAACTATGCCAATACATGTGGGACTGCATGGCGTCTATATTTTTAATAAAAAGGGATTTTGAGTCTTGATAACTTAAGAATGAAGCAGTAAAAAGACGCTATTCTCTTTTCTATTTATTTTTTGGAAAAGGAAACGCTAGGTTTGAAAAATCTTTTATAAATACGGTATGAAGGAGGATCTGGTGTCTTCCGCCATCTTGGATCACAAACTTATGGTACTGATTTTTTCTATAAATGCAAATATTTATTCTAAAAAAAATACTTGTACAAAATTAAATCTGGATTAATATATTGTAATTACTTATCTAATGGCATAATCATTTTTAAGCACTTGTAGAGGATAAAGTGTTTTTCCAACATTTAAGGAATTTATCATTTCCCGGGGAGGTAACTCCAATGATTTTATTTTTTAAAGGATTGCACTGTGGAATTATAGATTTGTTAATGTAGCAAGAAAATGAGATCGGTGATCCTAACTTTTCTTTTCATTTTCTGATAATATATGATTATATATGATTAAATCTGTGTTTTATTTTGGAATTCTATCGTTTTATGTTCTCGATATCAATAAAAGTGTAATTTTTCCCTATATAAGAAACATAAAATGAAGGATTTTGAATAAACTGTAGCTTGAAAACGAGTCCGGTGACATAGACATTTCATTTTTTGATTAGCACAATATAAGTTATCTTTTGACAAAGTATAAAATATATATAGGAATTTCTCCTAAACGCAAAGAAATCGAACGGTTTATTGTGAAAAACATTCTAACTATTTGTCGAAAATAAGTATACATGCATTTTTTCCAACTTAGAGATCCCAAAACATCTATCAAGTGTTCAAATTATGTTGATGGTGTATTTGTAAGGCTAAATGGCATAAAAATGGTGTACGTTGGTCAGGCGGATGTTTAAATACTCGACCATCCCGAAAGTAGCCGAGGTTTAGAAATAGGCTATTCTGTTTCTTCGCCAATGGTAGAACCTCTCCTAAAGGCTGGATGGCCGGTATGTATACATTCTTAACCTGTTTTGGTCGGAATGTTACTGCGTGTTCGGTGTTCGAAGAATTTTGCGCTCTCATGCACGTAAAAGATCGGTTTGCAACAGCTCGTAATGAGTAGTCTTTGGTGGCCAGTTGCTAAGGCTAAATATCCCGCCTTCCCAAACTGTCCCAATTCAGAATCCTGTTGTTGGAAATTCCCTTATTAAAGTGTTGAAATAACTTGTTCTTGTCCTGAATATCCAAGAAATATTTGCCGCTGGACGTTAATCAACAATCATGCAGTCAATCAATCAATGGGTCTATGTCGGATTGGCTTGAGCGAATGGTGGCTTCTCATAAGGTTTGGAAAGAAAACATGTATGCCTCACGCATGGTTTCCTATTTTATTAATGGGTCCAGAAACGCCTCGTACATATAAAAATGGGAGATATGGCATGATTGTCCATGAGACAGCTATCCACCAAATGACAGTCGAATATGAACTTTACGGCCCTCAATAATGAGTCCACGCGATAAAGAAAGCTGTAAACTATTCATAAAACACGATAATCGACCTTATCTATTTAAAAATAGTGAACAAATTACAATTAACGACCACAACTGGACGACAGGTTCCTGGCTTGGGACAGGCATGTAAGAACTTTGAACGTGTAAACTTTATTTCGCGACTTGGAGATTTCCGCGAAAATTACTCCCATGCGAAATAATTAAGAAAAAGACGAATAAGTTACCATGTAAAGGGCTATTTAGGCCTCTCCGATTATCATATCGGTAGCATGATAGATTTATGCCTACTAAAAATCAATTACAAGTTGTTCAGATCCAAGTGTATTTTGAAATATTTGTGAATCACTTTTAATATTGTTTAATCAAAGTTTAATAAACTTTATTTTATTACACAAACATTTATTCTCACAAATAATAAAGAATGTAAACTGATGTGTTAGCAATGCGCATTCACATTTTCGTTTAAGGTGCTTTTAAAGGTCCTTAAAGGATACCAACGGCTTCGAATGATCGAGCCACGAAATCATTCTCGTTTTCAAGTGCACTGTGACATTAAATTATTCATTTAGCATGAAGTGGTTTGATAATTGAAGCTTTCAAATCAATTTGATTGACATCTTCAACTTAGATAATTGTTTTTCTATCATTTCAGAGTTCAAAACTTGAAAGTGGTTTTTGAACTCATCTTTGAAACTGATTGTTCAACTCATCTTTGAAACTGATTTTTCAACTCATCTTTGAAATGGTTTTTTTTTCAACTCATCTTTATATTTCATATAAATTGTCTGCTAACAAATCCTTGTTTTTATGTGCTTTGAAAACATGAAATATAGCCAATGCCGTCTGATCCATCTGCGTTACCGATTACGATTCTCGCACAGATTCCATATATGGAAGAATGATTTGTTCGACGTTTCGTATCATTGTCTCATCATTACTCCAGTAACTTTCTGTATGAATAATATCCCACTTCTTGGGAAATTTTACTTTAGGGTAACAAGCATCAGTTGTGGGGGTAATAGATGTCCAGATTTAGTACAGGCTAACAAGGCAGTGATTTGTTGTTTTTCACCCAAGCCCACCATTTTCACTTGTTTTGACTCCTTTATATCCATTGTCCATTCACTTGTTGGTATAATTTTTAATCTTGAAATTAATAAATTCATTTACTTAACGGTAAATATAGACCTTCTGTTACTAATTTATAAACGAAATTTAACTCCTTTTTATTTTACATCAGCAAATCATACAGGCGTCCATTTTTCAAAATTTTATCTATGCATACCAAATTCAATTTTAAAACAAAGATAATTAAATGATATATTTTTAAACCGATCAACATGTTTCATTATATTGCTATGACACTTGTCATCGGTGTTAATATTTTGTCTAGTTCATTACCAAGTAATTTTGAACGTCCACGGGGTTTAAATCCTACTTCGTCAATAGGATTAAATTAACTTTGCTTAAGTTGTAGCAAATACAATGCCTTTAAAAAGCGAACGGTGCTTTCCTTCAGCGACTTTCCAAGTTTCTCGGAGAAATGTCTGGCTGCTCTCGTAGGGCCATTGTCAAATTTTGCAATCTAAGCTTTTTGTTCGGGTGTGTAATGGACATATTCACCACTCCTCCTTTTTAGTCGATGATTGAAGGGTTTAAGATTTATATTCCCTTTTCATAATACCGTTTAAAATTTCACATAGGTTTCGTTTTTCTGGCAAAGACGGTTCATCCGGATCGGGTAAACAAAGTTTGTTTCGACGTTTTTGACAACCACTGTCGCACATATTATTTCCACACTAAATGACGAAACGCTACTTGTATTTGTCAAAAATTGCTATTGTTGTATATTTTAATACATTGACTGTTTAAAACATGTCCCATGACAATCAAAACATATAAATGTCTAAAATGTAGCATATTCCATTACATTTTTACCTTAGTATGTTCGGTTATCGAATACGGAGCCGGTATTTGGGGAATTAAAATTACTCTAGAGGAGAGGCTGTTCTTTTCAACACAAATTTCGAATTATAAAATTCTTAAAGAAAGAGCTGATAACTTAGAAAATTTAATTATCTTAGATCTGGAAATTGAAAAGAAGTATAGTATAACTTTATTTAATTTGTACGGGCCTAATCAAGATTCGCCTGAATTTTATACTAATTTAAGTGGCACTTTGAAAGTTTCTACATCAGATTTTGTGGTTATTTGTGGTGATTTTAATTTGGTACAGAACCCAGCTCTGAATTATTATAATTATAAAGCAGTTAATTACCCAAAGGCTAGAAAAGAAGTTTTAAATATGATAGAAGAAAATAAACTTCTAGACCCCTGGCGGGTTTATTTGTATTCTATTCAGAATATTCCTGATAATGAATTGCAGTTTAAGATAAGCGATCAGGCATTTTTCGAACAATTATTGTTGGAATTGGGGGAGGACCATTCCTTTTTCATCACTAAAGAAAAAGAAATTAGATAACAAGGAAAATTCCCTGATTCAACATTCAACTTTTAGACAATGATGTCCAAGAGACTCCTAATTCGAGTATTTTATGTCAAATGCTTAATGACTTAAAACTTGAACTAGAAAAAATCCGCAAGGATAAATTCAAGGGAATAGTTCTGAGGTCTAAGGCAAAATAGGTTGATGAAGGGGAGAATCCGAGCAAATATTTTTGTAGTCTTGAAAAGAGAAATTATGTCAGTAAAACTGTTTCTAAGCTGAGCTCTGACTCTGGAGAATTTATTACTGATCAAAAAAATATTCTGGATAATATATATTCTTTTTATAAATCTGTATATGAAAGCAGAGATGACAGTCTTCAAGATATAAACTTTAATACTTTACTTGCAGATGCAAATGTTCCAAAACTCTCTAATGAACATTCAAGATCTTTAAATGGGCAGATTACAAACCAGGAAGCACTCAATGCCCTAAAGGGAATGAAAAACGATAAATCACCTGGGCCAGATGGATATACAAATAATTTTTATAAATTTTTTTTGGAAAGATATTTGTTATTTTTATATTAGAAGTGTTAATCACAGTTATGAACTTGGAGAATTATCTATAACTCAGAAGATGGGTATAATTTCTATTATTCCCAAGGGAGATAAACCAAGAGAATTTTTAAAAGATTGGAGACCTATTTCTCTTTTAAATACTTCATATAAAATTGTTTCGGCCTGTTTAGCTAGTAGACTTAAATTAGTTTTGAAGTTTAATACATGAAAATCAGAAAGGCTTTTTAGCAGGCCGATATATTGGTGAGAATACCAGACTCCTTTATGATATTTTCTCTTACACTGAGTCTCATAATATTCCTGGTGTGTTTCTGTCTGTTGACTTTTAGCGTGCTTTTGATTCAGTCTCATGGAAGTTTATTAAAAAGGTTTTTTAACTTCAGCCCTGAGTTCATAGGCTGGATATTTATTCTTAATAAAAATGCTAAATTATGTGTTTTTCAAAATGGTTTCTTTTCTAGGTTTTTTGATATAGGTAGAGGTTGTCGACAGAGCGACACAATATCTCCATATATTTTTTTACTGTGTGTAGAAATCATGGGAATTCTTATTCGCAATGATGTTGAAATAAAAGGAATTATTATAGATCAAAATGAATATAAATTGTTACGATATGCTGATGATACAGGGTTAATATTGGATGGTAGTGAAAAATCACTTAAAAAAACTCTTGATTTTTTAAATCAGTTTGCTAAATATTCAGGATTGAAACCCAATATTGATAAAACTAAAGCCATTTTGATAAGCTCAAAGAAAAATAGTACTGAAAAGTTATGTACTGATAAAAATTTAGATTGGACTAACGAACCCATTTAATTTCTGGGTAACATTTTTTGTGTTGAACTTGATGAAATGTTAAATATCAATTATGAGGCAAACTTTCTTGAGATCCAAAATTTGATCAAACAATGGGAAAAACGCTATATAAGTGTTCTTGGCAGAATAACAGTAGTGAAAACTTTACTTTTGTCAAAACTTACTCATGTGTTCATTGGCTTACCGAAGCCAAATATTAACCTTTTAAATCAACTTGAGAAAACCCTGTATCAATTTGTTTGGGGTGGTAGTACTGACAGGATCTCCAGAAACCAGCTTATTCAAGATTATGAGGATGGAGGCTTGAGGATGCCTCATGTTCCAACTTTTATAAAATCACTTAAGTTAACTTGGTTTAGAAGATTACTCACTACTGAATCATCATGGAAAAATCTTTTTTTCAGTGATTGTAATACAAATAATTCTGAATTTTTCAAATTTGGAGATGATTTTTACAGTAATTTGGCCTTGAAAACTGGAAATAATTTCTGGAAGGAACTGTTAAATGTATATGCAGAGTTTTATCATAAATTAGAGACTAAGAATGATGAAGTTTTGAAGCTTCCATTATGGTTTAATTCTGATATTCAGATTGGCCGAAAAACAGTTTTTTATAAATCTTGGTCAAATAAAGGAATTGACTTTATAGGAGACCTTATTATTGGAAATAATTTTTTGACGTACGAAGATTTTTGTGAAAAATACCAGTTTAGACCTCCTGTTA
>JAULBM010321598.1:0-13507 GCA_032357055.1 Geukensia granosissima | reverse complement strand
AGCTTTTATAGGACTGCAAAACTGGGTCATAGTATGGCGATATTGTTGTCATTTTTGAAACTTTCATAGGACTGCAAAACTTGGACTTATTATGGTATGGTGCTGTTGTTGTTGCAATTTGGCATAACAGCATTCATGTCTATAAGCAGGTAAGTTTCTGCAGGATAACTTCTATGCTACTAAATTGATTCTTTTAATATTTTGGAACATCAATTTTTTAAGATTTGTATTGATTTTGATTGATTTTGGCTGATAAAGCCCCTCAGGTTTTTTTGGGATGGACTAAAAGGGGTTTTGCACATATTTAAGGTATGTTATCAATTTCTTGTCTGATATTAATGTTTTTTTCTTTGTATTCTCCATTTTAACTGCCTTAAGGAGGCACATGGGCTAAGAACCATTTATTTCCATTATTGAGATACATTAGGTTGAAAATTGGTAACATCTAAATTTTGGAAACTTTTTCATTTCTCATCTGATTTTGATGAGGTTTAGCAAGTTATTCTTTATTAAATAAAGCAACAAAAATTACTCCAATTTTTTTTGTAGATCAACTAAAAATGCAGTTTTGCAGGAGATGAGAAATTTTTATTTTTCCTCTGATTTTGATAGGGTTTATTACATTTAGATTCATCCGAATCAGAGCTCTCTGTTTGAGGTTAATATATTTTTTCTACTTCTAACCAGGTTTGAGATAATTGGGATCAAATGGGTAAAATAGGCTTTGCATAATATGGATAAAATGTATTTGCCATCCGATTTGTATGGGATTTTTTACCAAGTGATTCCTTATGTAATAAAATGCAACCAAATTTACTCCAAGTATTTTTTGTAGCATTTACTGAATAAATGTATAAAGAATCATCTGATTTTGACTACTTGTATGTTATTTTTCTTTAGATAAGTCTCAGTGAGAGCTTTTGGCAATACGTCGACAGATATTTTCTATATTTTACCATTTTCGAGATTAAAGGGATCAAAATGGTTAAAAAAAATCAATTTGTATAAGGCCAAATAAGCTTAATAACTAGATTTTCATCCACCTCTTGAAATAAAAGTGGGGGGATGATGTTATTTTTTATTTTTTATTTTATCTCACAGATATTTCCTACAAACAACCTTATAAGATAATTAAATGTATATAATTTGTGCTTAACTTTACAAAGATATGCAATAAAATCTATTATAAAACCTAGACCAGACCAGAATTGGAGACAGAAATTCTTGAAATTGTGACTTTTAACATACATTTTAAAAATTGTCCCGCCCCAAATTTTTTTTATTTTGTTAAACTTTTTAGGGGCGGGTGGGGATGAAAATCTAGCAATTATTTTTTATTGGCCTAATATTGAAATTTTTTATTTTTCATCCCATTTTGTTGATTTTTTCCAAATGATTCCTCATGAAAAATGCAATAAAAGTTACTAGATAAAGGTGCAAAAAACGATCACTAATGAAGCTATAAGACATTTTGTGATCAATATTTTTTTGTTAGATAATAAACGATATGGGATTTGATTGTCCTTAGTTTTTCATTGATATATTCAAATTTTTTCACATGCACTGATATTACAATTATTATTACAGGAAAAAACCCAAATTCCTCATTTTAGAAAATTAATTTTATTTTGTAGATATGGTTTATGATTAATAAAAATTAATGAATATTGTTAATTGTTCTTACAGAGGAGATGTGGTTTCCTTTAATTAAAGCCATGTTATTAGTCCCCACCAAGGAAATGCAGGGAAAAGTTCATTCTGTCTTAAGAGAAAACGAAATTTAAGAGGATGTGGTCCTGGAAGGCTTGTATCATATTTTTTATTATAACATCATTATTAAATCTTTAGAAAATTTTATCACACAAATAGAGGATATTTTGCCATAATTAGTTTATTTTTGCAAGTGCAAGACAATAATTCCCAAGGAAATTTTGGTATTTATTTTGAATATGATAATAGAAGAAATAAATAAATTTAGAACATTTTTGGTTCATTGTCATATATTTCCATGATGCCTGCTTCCATGCTTTGTACAATGCAGTGGTATTCGATCTTGAGATTGAATAATATGGCAATTCCAACTTTGCTATAAAATTCTCTAAGACGTTTAACTTTTGGTAAATTACCTAGCAACCACTTAAAATCAGAAATAAAAGATCAGGAAGACAGTCAGATCAGTCATCCTACAGAACAGCAATTGTTACCCTGTATTTATGTTATTTATGATTTTGCATATTCAGATTTTCTTTTATGTCAATGTTAAATATCCAAAATAACTGTAGTGGATTTACCAGGCGGTGGTTGCAGTCTTTTGGGCGCATTCTCCTGCTCTTTTTCAGCCAATGATAACATTGTGACATTCCTTGGATGTAATAAAATTTTGACTTCAAAACTCATTTGATACAACCGCAAAAAATTGTGGTCGTATTATGGTATGACGCTGTCGTCAGCTTTGGCGTCAGGTTGGTTTCCATACAATGACTTTTGTTCTAGTCTTCCAATCCTTTTAATATTTTAAGGACAACTGATAATTGGAACTAGATAAAGGTTGGTATTGATTTTGGGTGATCTAGCCCCACCCGTTTTTGGGAAGGGGCCAGAAGGGGAATTTTCCTTATTTGGATGCAAGTTCTCTATTTCTTGTCTAATTTTGATGGTTTTTGGTATTCCCCATAAACAAATCAACATTATAGGCCACAGGCATCATGACCTATCTCTTACTGTTATTGAGATATAGGAGGTCCTAAAATGGCTGTGCCCTAATTTTTAAAATTTTTTATTTCTCATCTGATTTGGATGTTTTTTTTAGCAAATGATTCCTAATGAAGAATGCAATAAAAGTTACTCTACACATTTTTTCGTAAAAGTTACTGTTTTTTGTAAAAAAGGGTCAAAGGGTTAAAAAATGTGATTTTGCAGGAGATGAGAAATCTTTATTTCTCATGCAATTTTTATGGGTTTTTTTCTTGCAAGTATGTCAACAAATTTTCTCTATTTTTTGCGAGCTTAAATGGGTCAAAGGAGTGGGGGGAGGGCAAAATTTAATTTCGTATAATATGGAAAAATTTTATTTTTCACACGATTTCCATGGGGTTTTTACCAAATGATTCCTCTTAAAAAAAGAAAAAAAGTGACTCCAAACATTTTTTGGTAGAATTTACTTTTTTTGTATAAAAGGGGTCAAAGGGTTAAAAAATGTGATTTTGCAGGAAATAAGAGATTTTTGATGTTTTTTTTTTGCATTTGTATCCTTTCAATAAGAGATTTCAGTGTCAAGTCAAAAGATTTTCTCTATTTCTTACTGTTTTCGAGGTAAAATGGATCAATGTGGAGGAGGGTGGGTCAGTTTCAAATAATGTGGAAAAATTTTATTTTCATCTGATTTTGATGGGGTGTTTTCCAAATGATCCTTATAAAAAATTTAACAACACTGACACCAGTTTGGAGTATAATACGAGTCAAAATGATCACTTACCTAGTAATATTACTGTGTCCACACTTACCCAAATGTTCATTTAATCACCTTTCACATGTCAACATGCGTCGGTCATATCATGCTGCGCTTGCAAAGCACCTGAGTTTTAATATAGAATTTGACTCCTGTTGTGTGTACAAATTCATTGTTACATTAATTAGCAAAGTTTGATATAAAAACGCATGATCACCATTCAATTAACAGATATTTGACATTTAAAAATCCAGAATTGCCGTTTTATAGTGCTTTCTATGTTAAATTTTATGCCATTGGCTCACCTCTTTACTAAAAAGATATTCTTCATTACACTTTATTTTTATTTTAGCTTTTTCTTTAATATATATTTAAGTTTAACTGAGATATTATTAGCAATATCCTTAATTTAAAATGTTTTAATTTTGACCCAAGGACCACCATAACTAAGACAGAAATAGATATAGGTTTTATGTTCATAAGAATCTGAATATTAAAAGTAAGAACTAAATAAATAAATATATTTGAACTTATGAAGTTTTGTTGCTGTTCTTCTTCTTGAATTTCATTGGTAGGTCTCTAACTGCCTTCTACCGTGAACATAATCACTAAACATAAATCATTGGAAATAAGTAAAATTGACAATTGCTGAAGCCATGACATCATAATAGGTACGGTTATGACGTTACCAAAATTTAAAATCTATGTTTTCTTAAAACTACTGTGAATAGGGTTATATTTAGATGGTTTTTTAAATGGTAATTGAGCCCATGTAAGAAACAATTTAATAATTTTTTTTAATTTATGAATTTTATAAAGTGCACCTCTTCTTTGCATATTTATGTGGTTCTTGCATGGACTATATGATTCCTAGTACAAAAACACTGTCAAAATAGCACAAATTTGCCATTTTTCAGCAGAAAGTCCTATTTGTCTAATTTTCTGCCTAAAAATATAAAAAAAACTGGCAATGATTTTGATTTGTTACACACTTCAGTTGAGAACAAAATCATGAATGTGTACTTAGTTGATGGCCCCACCCCCTTAATTTTGCATGAATGATCACTCCAAATTTTTGCAAGCAGTTTCTTTCCCTTAACCAGTAGTCCTAGACACTTGACATTTGGTATTGATTTGTGTCTTTATCGGTACATTCTAATTTCACACCTATTGATGGTCCCTCCCCGTCAGTTGCAAGCAGTTTCTGCAGCCCCAATAAGTAATCATAGACAATTCATATTGTATTAGTATCAGTACATCCACATTAAACACCCAATAGATGGCCTTTATCCTCTCAGTTATGCTGATGCGATCACTCAAAATTTTTGCAAGCATTTTCTACAGCAAAAACCAGTAATTCTAGCCCTTTGATATTTGGCATGGAGTTGCATCTTAATCAGTACATCACGATTCCACACCGTTTTTAGCTCACCTGGCCTAAAAGGCCATCTGAGCTTTTCTCATCACTTTGCGTCCGTCCGTCCGTCGTCCGTCAACATTTCATATTTTAATCTTCTCATCTGAAACAATTTGGTCAAATTTCACCAAACTTTGACAGAATGGTCCTTAGGTTGTTCTCTTCCAAAATTGTGTCAGATGACCCAGACTTTCGAGCAAGATGGCCGCTAGACTAAAAATAGAAAAAAGGGGTATGAAATTTTTAAAATCTTTTTCTCTGAAACTACTGACCCAATTTCAACCAAACTTTGCTGAAATGATCCTTAGGTGGCCCCTTTCTTTTCAAGAATGGGTCCGATGACTCCGACCTCCAAACAAAATGGCCGCCAGGGTATAAATAGAAAAAAGGGGGGATAAATTTCAAACATCTTCTCCTATGAAACTGTAGAGATTTTAACCAATCTTTGGAGAAATGTTAAGCAGGTGGTCCTTTACCAGATTTGTGTTTTTCGTACCGATCGGAAATTCAGAATGGCCGCCATGGCAAAACTTTGTTTAACATTGAACCCTATGGGAATTTCACGTTTTCATCTTCTTCTCTGAAACCACTGTAGAGATTTTAACCAAACCAGATTAGTGTTTTTCGTGAAGATCGGAAATTAAAAATGGCCGCCATGGCGAAACTTAGTTTAACATTGAACCCTATGGGAATTTGATGTTTTCATCTTCTTCTCTGAAACTATTGTAGAGATTTTAACGAAACTTTGCAGAAATGTTAAGCAGGTGGACCTTAACCAGATTTGTGTTTTTCGTACCGATCGGAAGTTCAAAATGGCTGCAATGGCGAAACTTAGTTTAACATTGACCCTATGGGAATTTCACATTTTCATCTTCTTCTCTGAAACAACCGTAGAGATTTCAACCTAACTTTGCAGAAATGTTAATCAGTTGATCCTTTACCAGATTTGTGTTTTTATTGCTGATATGAAATTCAAAATGGTCGCCATGACAAAACTTAGTTGAACATTGAACTCTTTGGGATTTCACATTAACATCTTCTTCTCTGAAACCATTTAACAGATTTCAACCAAAATAAGCAGGAATTTCAAGCAGATGGTCCTTTAACAAATTTGTGTTTATCGTGCCATCATATTACGGTGAATACGTAGTTCCTTAGAAAACAACACATAAAAAACTTAACATGTCATGAATGATCCCTATATATTTCACACAATGTATTCTGGTTGGTTCAATTTAATGAGTTAGTCCTTTGCAATCATATGAAATTGCAAACATGCAGACAGTGTAACAAAAAAAAATTCCAATTTTGCCAGGTGAGCGATTACAGGCTCCGTGGAGCCTCTGGTTTAAAACTGTACCCTTTATTGCAAACTGTACAATATCGAGAAATCTTCACTAGGCTTTTGAAAATTCCCAAAAATATTGTATATCTAAAATTCGTGAATAAAGGAAAATGCAAAAAACAATAGGTAATAAAAGCTTCGAGATCCATCATAGTTGTTATGGAAGTCTCAGAATGATACGTCTGTTGATTGAAGTTGACTAACTGAAATAAAAATGAGGAGAATGTAGTTTTGCACTATATTTAGTCTCAATCTTACATTTTGTGACACAATAAGTTGTTGTGAAAATGCTATTTAAAAAATCTTCGATAATTCATAACTTATATTTATATTATTGGCATCATTACGACAAATCCCAAGGCACATTAAATATTTAAACAAGAATGTAGCATTTTCTTTGAAAATATCAAAAATGTGCATATATTTTATTAAATTAAGTAGTTTCCTAGTATTTTTCACATTTAAAGGAATTTGCCAGAGACACTACACTCCAACTACGAGAAAAACAGGAAATTTACAAATCTAAAGCTCTCAACAAGACCTTTAACATGGGTGGATAATTTCCAATTTTTAGTCAAATTCTTGGGCCAAACATGTGGCTTAACGACCCTGTCCTTTACAATGTAAACACATAGTTAAATTAAGATTAATGATGAGAAAAAGAATGTTTTTTTTCGGAAAATCAGAAAGGAAAACCCAAAATTAAATCGACAGATTGCAAGTGGACTATATATATATATGTGGCTGCGCTTTTTAACTGCACTTCATCTTAAAAGACATTATTATGTATCGGTTGACGGTGTGTTGTAATTTACTAAGAAGTTTAGCAGGGAACATCTTTTAATTTTTCGCATGTTAAGGTACCTGTAAAGTCTCCAGTTCTTCATACAGTATATATGGAATATTAACATTTTCTGAGGCAATTTAGTTTTTGAGGCTTACATACAAAACTATATGAGCCAGAATGCCACATCTCATTTTTGTACTTCAAGCTACAAAAGTGTCCGATTTAAGATTTTTTCCAGTGGCTAGTTTTATGAGTTCTGAAACACATATTTTTGTGAAAAAAATGCTAATCTTGTATTCCGGATAGAATTATTTCAAATGTTTTATTTCATCCAATTTCATTAGTTAACTATCCTCTAATATCATTGTATCAGGAAAAGAAAAAATGTACACATATGCATTTTCATAAAATACAAAAAGTGCTTACATATAAGTCATTAATGTTTGGGTTTTCCTTTTCAAGGTCAACATGTTTGTTTTTAAAGTGGCTCGGAAATCGATCCACCAGCATTTCCGATAATTAAACAGCAGATATCCTGGTATCTGTATAACCACAATGTTCTCGAGCACCTAAACCTAACCATGCTTAACGTGAATTATGACCAAACTTGACTTGGATAGACCCAAGATAAATATATATGCATAGGGCATTTCTTTTTTTCTTTCAGTAATATGTTCCTCATTTGTTTTACAAAATGATACTGAATATCCATTTTGTTATAGTTGTGGAGTCTTCGGTAGGAGCGAATATCCAATAACATTAAAACATAGCCTGTAAAAAATCTGCATTCACAAGTGCGATTTTGGAAATGATTCTGTAAGGTCTGAACTTACAAGCCTGTTCACTTACGGGCATCAATGCCAATCACTGACATTATCTAATCGACGTGGGAATGCGGAGCAGATATTTACTTTCTGCAAATAACTGCAAGGATGTTTAAGGATCATCTCAGCCATTTTTACAAAACTAGTAAAAATTGTGAAACATGATACCTCAAAAAATTTCATGTATAGTTACGTTTTATAATGTAATATCCAAATTAATGACGATTCCACCAAATTGTCAAAATCAGGATCAAACTGCATGTAGCTTCATTAACTGTTTCTTTACAAGCAGTTATTTGACATTTGATCAGTCAGAACCCGTTACCTGTCACGTTCAGTGATTTTTATCCAAGCAAGATTCATAATGATTGTGGTTTTCATTGCCGTTTGTGAGGCTATATAAATTACATTGTAGTATAATATAAATGCAATTTTTTTTCCAACTAACGTTCAATTAAACTGTTGTTCTTTCAAATCCACAATTTAAAATTTTTAAAAATTTATTCTTCATAAAATATTTGATCTGATAGTCTTCAATGTAATATCATAATCGCACGATAATTTCAATTGCCTAAACTATGCAATCAAAATTAAATTTTTCGATCGAATTATAATTTGAACCGACATAAAAATGATAAAATCTGACGAATAATATAAAAATAGGAGATGTTTCATGATTATTCATGAGACAGCCACCCATCTAGTGCCAGTAGAATTTAAACTTCTACAGGTCCCATCATGGCCTTCAACAATGAACCAGAGTCCATACGGTGTCATCCTGGTTTGCCCACTTTTAATTACACCAATTATCAAAATGTTGTTTTAACAATTAAAGTCTGTTTCTGAAATGTATTAACTATTTTTTACCTGTAATTTTAAATTGAATTAAGTGAAAATGCACATTTTAACAATAAAATTTCTAATAAATATTTTAACATATTTTACAAAATATACCTTATTTTGAATATAACTTGTACAATTTTGACAAAAAAAGCAAAAAACTTATCATTATGTCAAATTAATTTTTAAAAGTTTCATACTTTTTTAATGAATTCACAATCTGATAAATGAAATTGTTTATTTTCCAAGCTTGTTTTGGGACAGACTTCAAAGTGCTTCTTATATTTTGTTTTTAACATTTTGTGTCTCATTTTATGTTGAATAAGACAAAATTATTTGTATGCCCTATATTTAGCTGATAATAGTAAATGGTTATTCAATATTGTTATAATTAATGTTAAAAATTGTAATTGACTTCAGTGAAGTAATATTTAAGCAAGTTTATATAAATTATTCATCTTTTCTTACATTTCTATATTCAAAAGATATACCTATAAATTATGAACAGACTATAGAATTTTATGGCTGTAAACCCTTTGTCTTTTTTGTTTATTTAACTTAATTGATAATTGTTGTAATTAAAAGTGGGCAAACCAGGACTAAAACAACACCTCATTAGGTTGGAGGATTAAGGGGTACACCAAGAGGGGAATGCATTGATTACTTACCTGTTTTTACCTATATTATTTATTAATTACTTACATAGTAGACATTTAGATATTGTTTATTAAATGAATTAAATATTGAAAATAAAAAGAAATGTTTTTTTAATGAGGATTAGCAAAGTAATTAAGAATTTCAATTTAGATTAACCCCCAAAATAATAATAGAAAAAAATTGTTATGTTTTAAAACAGTACTTCCTATTTCATTAATAAGGAAATGTTGAGTTTCCTTAATTATTAATCAAAGCGCTGTTCCTTTGCTTGGAATTTACTTGTACATGAGATTTTTGTGTCATGAATATTTACACCATATCCCTCCTTTTTTCTATGTCTTCCTGCCAACTGTTGCTTTTGTGAGCTTGCATATTAAAAATTCTGCTCAGCCTATCAGTATAGTATAAAGCGGGGCTCATTCATTAATATGCTCTCGTCCTGAATATGGATGAAATATTTGCCACTGAATGTTAAGCAACATTCAATCAATAATTTAATTTACTAAATGTGAAAAGTTGTACATGTATTTCCAAATTTTTACAAACAATAATATATTGATATATCAAAATTGTTATTGTTCAGTTGATGTTTTCATTACTCCATTGCAATCAACAAGATAACTATTTCAACAACTTGTTATTAAATACATATTCAAAACCCGTGAATTTAAACATAGAATGCAGTGCTCAGTCCCGTTCTCCATCTCCTGAAGCACTTATCAATGCTATAGACCAATCTACCAGGTAAACAGATCCCTGAAGTCAATGAAGCATGAAATCAATTGCAAAGTCATAGCAACTTAATTCTAACTAAATCCTTACCTCATCTCAAATGGCAATTTTTTATGTATGCAAGTTTACATGATACTATGTTGATTAGGCCTTGAGATTCACAACTTTACAGAAAGCAATTGAGTGTAAAACCTTAGTAACAGGACACAAGTCTTGTTAGATGCTTCCCTCCTCACCAAGCACCATCTTTATAAAAGGAAACATGATCTTTATTTACAGTACCTGAGATAATTTGAAATCAGACATACATGTATATCTTAAAACAAGTATTGGGTTGGGCATGTGCATGGAGATGAATGATTTTAGCAATTGTTTACAGTCTATTTAGTTTTTTTCTAAAAAAAGGATATCAAATATCAATATGTGACTGAATTGCAGTGTACATAAATGTAGTGAGTGAAATTACCTTCTCCTGTTTTTAGCGTGATTAAGAATTTGGTTAAATTTTAGTAATATTTTTAACCAACCGTTGGTTATATTTCTGCATGAGATTTCAGGCACAAAACAAATAATTGATTAATAGCACTATTTCTAACACAAGGAAAATTTAAATTAATGTCTGTGAGATATGTATGTATGGAAAGTATCATTCTTGACATGTTTTTCAAAATTTTTCTCTTCTTAGAAGTCATTTTGCCTTCATTTGTTTAAGGATGACGTCATTGTCGCATGAGTTGTTGTTCCTACTGCCATTTTGTTTATCGCTTATATGTTCTTTTCTAGACAGACAAAAATTTTCATTATTTACATGTGACCTGCTTTTTAGGTAAGGAATGTTTCCACAAATTTTGGTATTTTTTCTTTGTTTGGTTTCCTAAAAATACAATGTATTCCTTGGCGATACCATGGATATGCAGTGCTCCAAACAATGAGGTCCCTAAAAGGAAAGCTTAAAAAAAACAACATTTTGGGGGTTTTATTAATACGAGAAACAGATTTGTCAATTATGGAATATTTCTCCACTCTCGATAGTAATTTTCAAATATTATAGCTCTCACCAAGGCTTGAGGTATGAACTTTTAAAATTTAACTATCTTGAGTGGAGAATTTCCGTACCCTCTGGTAGAAGAAGAAGAATCTATAGCCCTTTTCAAAAACCCGTTTCCAGAAGACCATGGTTCCTTCTAAAATTAAAATTTACCATTCTGGTTCCCAGCATCCGGGTAGTGTGGTATAAAGTTTCCATAGAAATCACCATTAAAACGCGGGTTTTTCTCCTTGCTCATTGTTATGTCGATGTGATGGCCTACCCATAAAGAGGAACAACTCTTACAAAATCTTATTTTTAAACCAAACTCGGACTTCCGGAAATATGTTTTCGAAAAGGACTATATGTACAAACTTACTTTGTCAAATCTGTAACATATTTATGTACACTGGAAAAAGCTTGGTAAAATCTGGTCAGAATTTCTATGTTGTTTTCTCTGAATTCTTCATCTAAATCCTGCAACTCCTAAAATTATACCACAAAGCCTTATTAATATTATCTTGTGTGACAGACCATTTCACAATAAACAGTTAATGTATATGTACATGCAGACCATAACAATATTACCGTACTTTGATGTCTGTTATCAATGAAATTATTGTTGTATTCATATTGTATTAAATATTTGCCAAGTATGAATATTTAAGAGCATGTCTGCTTACATGTACATGAATCAATATGTGTCAAGGTTAGTTAAAAGGATTATTTTAATGTTTGCTGCTATTTGACCTTGTTGTTACATTTCTTTGGCTTTTCAGAGACAGAAAATCATGGCAGACCTTTTATCTCAAAACAAACACATTTACTACAGGAGTAAAAAATATTTAACTATTTGTGTTCCTTTTTCTTGTGGAAATTATATCTAAAAGACAGAACTTTTTAATAAATCTGTAAAGACCACTGAGGCAAAGTCTTTTAGCCATTTAAATTAATTTTCTTACAATGCAAAGTAAAAGCATGTCTTTGCTACAAGTACAAAAAGTCATAAGACGGTGTTGTTAAACAAGGTCCTGGCTATGTTATTAATAATTTACAACAGATGCTCTCCTATAGTTTTGTGGACACAGCTAGGGCTTTGTACAAAATGTACATGAAATAAAAAACGTTAGTTTTTGTTTGTTTTAGCTGCTGATTCATAAAATGTCACATATTAATTGATGTTTTATCCATAATGTACCATGTTTTTGACCCATGTCTTACCACTTTTGATTCAATTTTGTTGTCAAAATATTCAGCATTTCTAAAATAGGTAAAATCACTAATGATGTCTCCATACTTCATTTTGTCTTGTTGTGTCTCTTGTTTGAAGACTGGGGGTATCACTTCAGAAAGTCTAAGAATTTCAGCAATTATTGCATTTCCTCGGGATACCAAACGCAATATATTTTGACCACATTGGTTATTTTCTGCCAAAAAATCGGCCATATTTTGACTGTTATGCTTAACTCAATAGATAAACAATAAAAATACAGGCTGATCCGCCCACTTAGAAGACATGTGATGGCATTTACTGTAATCACAATTTCATTTTTTAAATATCTTGTTCTATGTCTTTTATCTATGTGTACATAAAAAATACAGTGTCATCGATTAAGCTGCTAATTGCTTCTTAAACTTAAACAAACTCTCTGAAAAATGTTTCGGAATCATAAATTATCAGCATCCGGAAACTACTTTACTGCCACCTATTGAAATCGGATAGATTTATCAGACCAAAAAGAAGAACAAACAAAATATACAGCAACGGTCTTTTAATTTTTGCCATTGTTAATAAATTTAAGATTTTATTATCTATGATATTTTGACTTTTACATCTTCTGACATATCTTATTTCAACGGCAAAAAGGACTTTTGATTATTAATCAATATTTTCAAACTTCTGAAACTTTTCATCTGTACCAAATTAATCAATCGAATTAATGATAGGAGTGTGATGAAAATAATTTAACTGACCGTTTTATACCCGGGAATGCAATAAAACATCATTACGAAAGTACAGTTTAAGAAAGATAAATCTTCAATTTGAAAAGTGCCGCTACTTATAAATTCAAATCTCACTTCTGAAACATACTTATTTCGGAGCTGTTTAAGATCTATAGTTGTTAGTATTCCATACGAAGTTCCACCAGAACCATATACGTTTTATAATATTTGTATAATTCAGTCACAATGTGCAGTTTAATCAAAATTTACCATAAATATATATTACTAGCCTGTTTACCCTCGAGAAATACACAATAGACATAATCTACGTAGTGGCGGGAAATTCCTTCCTGAATACCCTCAAAATGAGGTGATAGACTCGTCCCCTTATCAGTATAAAAGGCGACCGAAACTGAAGGTTAGTCGTCAGTTGTATACAGACCATCAGAAGGGTAACTCCTCTGCGGTAAGTATAGTGATTATAAA